>JAQIFY010004014.1:0-12100 GCA_028533085.1 Varecia variegata
TAAAATGTCAATTATAATGCCAGCAAGCTTTATTATAAAAATTGACAAACTGATTCTAGAATAGGTATGGAAATGAAAAGAAAATAGAATAGCTAAAATTCTTTTAAAAAAGAATAAAGTGTGATTATTTATACTACAGAACCTCAAAATTTATAAAAATACAGTAATCAAGATAGAGTAATATTGATATTAGGATAGATAACTAGATTAATAAAACAGAACATACGATACTGAAGCAATTGTATATATGGAACATTGACCCTTTTCTCATACCACATACAAAAAAGAAATAAAAATGGCTTATAAACCTAAATATAAAATCTCAAACTATAATGCTTCTAGGAGATAACATAGGATAATACGCATTTATGATCTTGGGGTTAGCAAAAATAACTAACCATGAAAGATATAATAAGTTGGACTTCATCAAAATTTTTGCTTATAAAAATTATACCAGTATGAAAATGTATAGTCATGATATAGATTGCAAAAAAATATGTGTCATGCATGTATCTGACAAAGGACCTTACGTAGAATGTAATAAAAAAATCCAACATTTCAATAATAAAAACAATTAAGGAATGGACAAACAGTCTTGACAGACATTTCACAAAAGAACATATATGAAAGCACAATAAGTATAAAGGTATCTCATTGTGGTTTTAATTTGAATTTTCCTACTAACTAATGATGGTAAGCATGGTTTTATTTGCTTATTTAACATCTTTGGTGAAATGTCTGTTACAATATTTTGCCATATTTTTAAAAATTGGCATGCATATTTTACGTAAATAAGCTGAGTTCATTACAACTCCTGAATACAAATTCTTTATCAGTTAAATGTTTTGCAGCTATTTTCTGTCAGTGGCTTGTATTTTCATTTTCTTAATATCTTTTAAAGAAAAGAAGCTTTTCGTTTTGATGAAGTTCAATTTATAATTATTTTCTTTTGTAATCTGATTTTTGTGTCCTATCTCAGAAATCTTTGCTTAACATAAATTCACAAAGATTTTTTTCTTGCTTTCTTCTAGAATCCTTATGTTTTCTGTTCTCATGTGACCCATTTTTTAAATATGGTGTGAGGTAAAGGTTAAGGTTAGGGTTTATGCAAATGAATATTCAAATATTTCACCCACCATTTATTGAAAAACTATCTTACTCCCCATTATATTACATTTGTTGTAAATCAATCTACCATACATGTTTCAACACCACACTGTCTTAATTACTATACCTTCAGAGTAAGTTTTTAGAAAGCAGTTAGGGGAAGGTTCTCCCACTTTCATTATTTTTTAAAACTGCTTTTGCTACTTTTTTACTTCTCTATAAATTTTAGTGTCTGCCTGTCAATTTCTACTGAAATTTTTCTGGAATTTTGATTGAGATTCATTGAATCTAACACAACTCAGGAAGAATTCACATCTTAAAAATATTGAATCTTCTGTCTCTAGGGACTTTTCTAATTTTGGTTTTTCATATAAATGGAATAATATGTGATCCTTCGACTTCTTTCACTGAGCATAATGATTTGGAGGCTCATCTACATTATATAATGTATCAGTCCTATATTCCTGTTTATGCCTGAATAATATTTCATTGCATATATATACAATTTGCTTATTCATTGATCTGTTCATGGACATTTGAGAAGTTTCTATTTTTTGGATATTATGAATTATACTGCCATGAACATGTGCTTTTGCACTTGAGTACCTACTTGGAAATCTTTTGCATATATACATTGGAGTGGAATTGCAGGATAATTTATTAATCCTATGTTTAACTTTGTGAACAACCACCAACTGTTTTCCACAGTGAACATAGTACTTTGCATTCCCACTGGCAATGTACAAGGGCTCTAGTTTCTCCACATCTTCACCAACACTTATTATTTTCTGTTTCTTTTTATTATTGTTATAGCCATCCTAACGGGTACCTCATTGTGGTTTTGGTTTGCGTTTACCTAATGGCTAATGATGATGAGCAACTTTTCAGGTACTTGTGGCCATATGCATATCTTCTTTGGAGAATTGTCTCTTCCAGTCTTTGAACTATTTTTTACCTTAGCTTTTTGCCTTTTCATTTTTGATTTGTAAGTGTTCTTTATATGTTCTGGATATCACATCCTCATCATATATATGATTTTTAAATATTTTCTTCTACTGTATAGGTTGTCTTTTACTATCTTGATAATGTCCTTTGAGGCAAAGTTTTTAATTTTGATGAAGTCTAATTTCTATTTTCTCTTTTGCCATTTAAGTTTTTGGTGTCATATCTAAGACACCATTGACAAATTCAATGTCATGATGATTTACCTCTATGTTTTCTTTGCAGTGTTTTCTGGTTTTAGCTATTTTGTCTAGATCATAGATCAATTTTGAGTTAATTTTTGTATATGGTTTGAGGTAAGAATCCAACTTTATTATTATTATTATTTCTGGATTTGACCTTTTGGTTTCATTGATTCTTCCTATTATTTTTCTATTCTCTATTTCATTATCTTGATTCTAATATTTATTATTTTCTCTGTTAGTTTTGGGTTCAGTTTGCCCTACTTCTTTTAGTTTCTTAAAGGGTAAAAAGTTAGGTTATTGATTTGACTCTTTCTCCTTTTTTAATGTAGGTATCAACTGCTATAAATTTCCCTTTGACCACTATCTTCTCCCCATTGCACACATTTTGGTAAGTTGTGTTTTCATTTTCATTTGTCTCTATTTTTTAATTTCTCTTTGACCTATTCTTTGACCAGATGGTTGTTTAAGAGTGAGTTGTTATGTCCACATATTTTCAAATGTTCCAGTTTTTCTTCCATTATTGATTTCCAGTTATATTCCATTGTGGGTGGAGAAAATACTTTGTATGAATCTATCTTTTAAATTTATAAAGACTTGTTTTGTAGTCTACCATATGATGTATCCTGCAGAATGTTCAATGTGTGCCTAAGATGAATATCTATTCTGCCATTGTCCAGTATTCTATGTATGTCACGTAGGAAATAAAAAGTAAAGTTACAAACCAAAAGCACAATACTGGCTTTTATATTTACATATGAAGTTACCTTTACTGGAGGATCTTTATTTATTCATTTATCTTTAAGTGCTGTCTAGAGTTTTCTCTTTTGAACCTCAAGGACTCATAATTTCTTGGAGAAAGGTCTACTGGTAATGAACTCCCTCAGTTTTTGCTTATCTGTGAATGTTTTATTTTCTCTTTCATTTTTGATGGATAATTTTACCAGATATAAAATTGACAGTTTTTTTACAAAACTTTCAGCATTTTAATTATTTCAGGTTATTATCTGCCTGCCTCCATTTTTTCCTTACAAGAAATATGCTGTTTTTCTTATTAGAATCCCTTGTGTTTAATGAGTCACTTTCCCTCTTGCTGCTTTCAAGAATCTCTTTGTCTTTGTCATTCAACAGTTTTATATAATGTGTCCCATATCCTACTTTGAGTTTGTTGAGCTTCTTAGATGCATATATTCAAGTCTTCAATCATATTGGGAATTTTTTAATTGCAAATTGACAATTTATAATTATATAAATTCATGGGGAACAAAGTAATGTTATTATTTATAAATAAAATCTAGAATAATTAAATGAAGCTAGTTAACATATCCACCACATTAAATACTCAACATTTTTTTTTGTGGTGAGAACATTTTGAAATTGCTAAGAGTAAATTTCAAATGTACAATAATCTATTATTAACTATATTCACTACACTGTGCAATATAACTAAAAAAAAAATCTTCCTGTCTTACTGAGATTATGTACCCTTTGACTATCATCTATCTCCCCATTCCTACCGCCACCACTCCTGCCTCTGTAACCACCGTTCTACTCTGTTTCTATGAATTCAATTGTTTTATATTCCATATGTAAGTAAGAACGTGTGATATTTGTCTTTCGGTGCCTGGCTTATTTCACTTAGTGTAATAGTCTCCGATTACATCCATGTTGTCACAAATTACAGAATTTCCTTTTTTTTAATAAGGCTGAATAGTATTGCATTGTGTATATATATCACATTTTCTTTATCCATTCATCTGTTAATGAGCATTCAGGTTGATTCCATAACTTGGCTATTGTGAATAGTGCTGCAATGAATATGGAAGTGCAGATAACTCTTTCACAAACTGATTTTAAATTTTGGGGGGAAAATACCCAGAAGTGGGATTAATTGGAAATTTTTAAGCCATTATTCTTTCAGATCATGTTTTACCACAATGCATATGTTGGTCCACTTGATACTGGCCCACAGATCTCTTAGGCACTGATCAATTTCCTTCATTCCTTTTCATTATGTTTTTCAGGATGGATAATTTCAATTGCTAATTTCAAAGTTCACTGATTCTCTCTTCTTCCTGCTTAAATCTGCTGTTGAGCCCTTCCAGTGTATTTATTTCAGTTTCTGTAATTTTCACCTCCAGAATTTATATTTGATTCCTATTTAGAATTTCTACCTTTTTACTGATATTCTCATTTTGTTAATGCATCATTTTCCTGATTTCCTTTAGTTCTCTGTTCATGTTTTTCTTTAGCTTGTTTACATATGAAGACAGTTTATTTAAATAATTTTTTCTAGTAAGTTCAATGTCTGAGGTACATTAGGGATGATTTCTGTCATTTATTATTTTCCTTCGAATAGGACATACTTTCCTGTTTCTTTATATGCTATGAAATGTTTTGTTGAAAACTGGATATTTGAATATTATAATGTGGTAACTCCAAAAATCTTTCTCCTAATACCTCAGTATTTGCTGTTCTTGATTGTTCAAGGGCATAGTCTTTCATTTGTTGATTGACTCTTCTAAAATATTTCTGCAAAGATTGCAATCCTTGTCATGTGCTGTCACTGAAGACCATGTTCCTTTATCTTGTGTTCAGGTAGTTTTTTGATAGATTTTTCTCTGAACTCCAGAAGCTTTTAAAAAAACACCTCTCTCAGTCTTTGTGATTTGGCTCTAGGCTGGAGCATTCCTTCAAATTTAGTCAGGCAATTTAAACCTCTGCCTTGGTCTTCACTTTCTGCTTGGATTCAAGCTAGAGATCAGCCAAAGGTAAAAGCTTGAGAGTCTTTTCAGGTATTTGATGACCATGCATCCTGCCCTGGACTTGTGTGTGGCTTTTTAAACTCCTCAGTATACACTAGTACTTTTGAATACCCTACTTTTCCTATAAAACTCACATCCTATCTTTTTTCCCACAGGCTTTAGGCTGTCTATTATATAGCTCAACTGTAGCATTTTACCTTAGGACACTGCAAGTTTTTCATTTCCCTAAAAATAATTTTAAGCAACGCTCACCACTTCTCCTACCTGAGTGAGTGCCAAATTAGGTAAAACAGAGATGAACACCTTGCACTAGTCTTCAAGATAGTTCTCAGTCATGTTAAAAAAGACAAAATAATTTGCAATAAAAATCTGTTTTGGTCCCTCCAGACCCAGGTACCAGGGTTCCACACTGGTAACACAGACATACAGACTGTTTGTTGTCTTCTAGATTATCAACAAACTTAGGAGAAGGTGGGGTAAGGGCAAGGAAAAATGCCACCATGGTGTCCTACCATTTTTAAGTTGCCTTTATCTTGCTTCAGTGTTCGCTGTGTTGCTGTGTTGACTGCTTTCTAGAGTTCTGACAGTTTCTGCTTGTTTTTTAATGTTTCTGGAAAGGCATTTGGAGCTGCCGACTCTGCCATTTTGCTGAAATCACTATATTGTCATTTTTAATGCTATTATGTTATTATTAAAATTTTCTGTCTTTAATTTTACTCTTAAAATATTTAAACATGTGAATATTTAATTTCATAAAAACTTTAGAAATATATAAGCAAAATCACTAATTCAGAGGTTTCTCTCATAATTCAAGTATGAGAAAAAGACAAATATCACTGCTGTCATTCAGATAGGAAAGTACTGAGGATGTTCAGGAGAGAAAATTATGATTCTTTATTTTACATTTTAAATTGGCTTCCAGTGGGATATTTATATGGAAATGTTCAGCAGGCAATTGGAAACATGGGCTGGTAGATCAAGAGAGATTTTAAAGCCAGAGACAAAATTTGGAATCCAAAACTACCTAAAGATTCATACATTCTGAGGAACTGGATTTATGTTAATGAATGTGAATGCCAAGGGAGAGATTTTAGAGTGAGTGGAAAATAGAAAAAAGTGTAAAGTTGAAAGAAATTCTATAAAGTAAGATTTACAGACTTACAGTTCTAAAAGTTGATTAAGAGAAGAAATATCTGACAGGGGTATCAGGTTCAAGGAATTCTACAAAACTACCATAGAGATCTTATTTGCATCACAGCAAGAAACACCTCTTTTATGATTAGATTTATGCAGTTATTTTAAATTTCAGTTATTCTATATTTAATCTCACATGATATAAATTTTACCATTATTTCTTTCTGATTCTTCCTCAGTGAACTGGTTGTTGTTTCCAGAATCCATTATTTTACTTTTATGCCTACCTTTGCCCAATCCCTATTTTAGGACTCTTTACTGTTCACTAGTAATCTTAATTTAATTGGTTCCTCTTTTTACCTTTTGTTGTCTCTAAGCTAGGTCAAAATCCATTATATATTTATATTCTTAATTGAGATTATAGGATAACATTATCATGCTTATCCATCCATATCTTCTATTGCCTCTCAATGTGAATATTTGGTACTAGGCAGGCAATTTGCCATCAGTGGTTCAAGAGTATCTTATGCTAATTATAGAAGCTTTGCTTTTATTCATTTTTGTGCCATCTGCAGAGAACACACAATCCTTCTTTTTTCTTCCTGTGTGAATTCACCCTACAATTATGGTTCAAATTCAACCACATTCATGAAGAATTTTCATTACCACATCAGCCCATCCTTATCTTATCTTTACTCAATTTCTTGTTTCAACCACCAGTTTTCACATTTAATCATATATTGCCTATTTTGGTATTTAATCACTGTTTGTGTATACTGTCTCAACAAAAATTTGTAATTTCTTTGATGCAAGAATCTTTGCTTTTATGATTTCCTTAATCCATCATGAAGTGATAAACACATTTATTGTTAAACACACATTTTTGAAGAAAAATTCAATAAATATATTAGATTTCTTAGGTGGAAATGACTCTAATCATACTCTAAATCTTTTTTTCCTGATATTTTAGCTTGAGAATTTTTTGCTCCTAATTAAATCAATACTAAAATCAGGTTCCCTATCCTAAATAAAGTCTTTCTAGATCACTCAAGATCATAACTTTTCTTGCCTCCTAGTTAATAATGACAGTGGATGATCAATAATTAGAATATATTTTCAGGGTATATTCTAGCTGCTTAGCATTCCTAACATAGGTTTTACAATTGACTTTGAAGAATAAGAAATTCCCTTCCTTATTTTAATAATGAAGAATCTGATGTCCAACAATTTTTTAATGGCACACCTAAAATAAAAATACATAGAAAGTGTAAATCTAGGACTAGAATCCAGGCCAATGTTGTTCCGAAACACAAGTTCTTTCAACTGTTTCCTGATTTATAATACTTTGTTTGTTTCAAAACATCTTTTGAACACATACAGTGCCGCAGTCCCTATGCTCAGCATCATGGTAACAGTCCAAAATGACGATTCTTGCCCTCACTTTTCTCACATCCTAGGACAGGAATTAAGCATATGCACAGATACAACAGTTTTTATTAAAACTTATATGTATGTTTTGAAGGTCAGGAGGCAGAGCTAAAGAGATATGCTGTGAGTGAACTGTGTACAAAAATAAGTGATCCAAGGTGCTGACTGAAGTACTAGCATTCTGGTATGAAGGTTCTTGATGTTATTTAATCCTCCTTTGGAATCTGAAAGCAAGAAAGTCAGTGTGGTAGAAGAAACATATTTATTGTATCCTGACCCTCCTTTGGGACGTGCAATATGCTTTCTGGTTGAAATAAAGCTCTTGTAGCAGGATCAAACTATGCTACTGAACATAACCATTAAATCCTTGAGGTAGCTTCATAAAAGTTGGTGTATTTGATTGAAATCTGCTTTTGTTTAGTTTTTTAAATCATAGAATGAGATATTATTTGTGGAAGAAAGAAAACAAAGTCACAGTCATCAACAATGTGGCACCCTCAGGCATAATGAACACATTTTAGGCTTTTAAAATGGTATTTTTAACCAACAAAGACAAATAACTGTCATCAGTAACTATAGGATTTAATTTGCAAATAGTTCAAGTTGTCTCTGACAATTTGTGCTGGTGCCTGAGCATATAAGTCAATTCATGTGTCATGTTTTCTCTCTTTCTCTGGTATACAGAAGGGTGTGGGATGGCATGTCCTAGGTGGTTCTCACTGTAAATTCTATTCACCATTCTGTAATTGGTTTCAGACCTGTCATGTTCTTGTGATATCTTTTGGCAGGTCTATGGGATGGGAAAAGGATGAGTTTACACTCGTGCGCATAGTGAATATACTTTTTATATTAGCCCTGTGCTTCATGCATACTGGGATTCATTTAACAGTCACTTACTTTTCATTCAATCATTGTTAGCACATTTTATGTATCTTGAATCATGATGGGCATGGATAATACAAAACTGAACAAGACGTGATCCATAATCTCAAGAAAATGACTATATTTAGAAGAGGAAAATTATATCTGTAACCTTAAATATCCAAGATTTTATCAGCCCCTGAGTACAAAGTAAGGTCAGAAAAATCAACACAATATATTTTCTTACTACCTGTTTCATTTTAGGACATTATTTACCACTCTTAAATTCTTTTTGTTTTCTAGTTCTCAGGAAAATAGAAGACACACAATAACGTGCACCAAAGCTAGTCCTAGCCAATGCTTGTGCCCTGCTACAATTCTATTCTAAGTTGTAAATTTCAGTACTCTTCTCTGGCTACTTCATGGCTGATCATTTGCTATACACTGTGATTATAATGCTCCTGTTGTCCTACTGCCTGAAATGTTGCTCCCTACATTGAGTTAACATTCGCCGTTATGCTATTCAAGCTAATGCCCCTATCTTGCAAAGGTCTACTACTATTGCACCAAAAGTGTATAAAACAATAACTTCACCCTACTTACTTCTGGGTTACACTTTCATAGTGGGCATGCTAGCATAATTTCTTGGGCTCAAGAGGTTTGGGTTCTTTTAATTTTAAACACCAATTTGTTTCCAAGGCCTGCATACACCACATATCAGGGTTCTGGTAGGTTTGGGCAAAAGCCATAATTCTATGTCTGGTAGGTTTAGGTAAAAAGGTATTATACTATGTCCAAAACCATTACTCACCACTGAAAATCAGAGACTCCACTAATTGTGGCCAATTTTCCTCCTGAAATTTGCCTACTATCACTCCTCTCAACTCAGTTCTCATTCAACTTAATATGCCTACACATGTCTGAACAGCCAGATACAGTTCATGCAATTCAGTGAATGTAAATAAAAAGGAATGTCATTTGATTCTACATATAAGAAATATCCGTATCTCAGTTCCAGCCAATCCAGGGCACCCTCTATAAATATTAACACATAAGTGAAATAAAGTGTTAAAATAGCTTGATAGAAGTCTACACAGAGTGCAATTGGGAAACAAACATACACACATACACATATATTAAATATGTATAAAATATGTATTTGAACACATTGGAGAGATACCAAGGCAGCAGTAATGTTTGGAATGAAGACTCTAGAGAGAAAGAAAGCCCACAGAGCAGAGCCTAACATTTGCATTTGCTTTTGTATTCATTTACTGATCTGCAAGTGGTAACTAAGCAATTGAGAAGCCGACAAGATATTTCAGGAGTCTCTTTGTGTTGCAGGACAACCATTATAATCCAGGACTCACCAAAAAGGAGGGACCATAGCAAACACTGAAGGTTTTCAATGAAGGAATGAAGAGCAAAGGAAAGAGTACAGATATAGACAAATATAAATGAATATTTATTATATACTATATAATTATGTATACAGATGCCCCTCAACATATGATAAGGTTACGTCCTGATAAACACATCATAAGTTGAAACTATTATAAGTCAAAAATGCATTTACTACATCTAACTTATCAACCATCATAGCTCAGCCTAGCCTATCTTAAATGTACTCAGAACACTCACATCAGCTTACAATTGGTCCACATCATATGGCCACACTACACTCTATCAGTTAACCTTGTGACATGTGGCTTACTAGGAGCTCACTGCCACTGCCCAGCATTGTGAGAGAGTATCGTACTGGTTTTTACCGAATGCACATAGCTTCTGCACCATCACAAAGCTGAAAAATCTTAGATAGAGCCAACCTGCAAGTTGGGGAACATTTGTATATATACTACATATATATTAAAATACACCAAAAATAGCACAAGAGGAAGAGGTATAATGTTCTAAGATCCTTTCATTGTCCAGAAAGTCTTAAAAGTATTCATTTGCATTAGACTTAAATAAATTAATGATGTGTGTTCTAATCTCTAAGGTAACAATAAAAAAATAGGAAAAGGAAATATAACTAACAAGCTGACAAAAGTAGAATAATAAAATGATAAATTAAAAATAATTGTTTTTGTCATTATAAAACCAATAGTAAGCTTATAAACCCTAATATATTAATTACTACATTAAATCTAAATGTACTGAATGCTTCAATTAAGAGTAAAGTATTATCATAGTAAATTAAAGTGTTATATACTAACCATGTGCACCTTATTAGTCCCCCAATGACATTATTTTGTGTCTGAGTTGAATTGGTATCTCTATGATATCACTCTCCACTCCATATTTGGGATGAAATTTAATGGCTTTAGACGGAGTATCTGACTTACTACACAGCGGTCAGATGATACAACTTTGAAGTGCAGGTATTATCTTCCCATATAAAACCTTTAAACAATGGGAATTGGGAGGGTCTGACTGTAAAAATTATTTCACTTTTTACACTTCAAAAGCTGCAGTTGTTCCTTGAAAGATTTCTAAAATGTCTTGAATGATAAACAAACTAGTTTGTGGAATAATCTTCTGTGTCTCTTGATGGTATGTTTAGAAGTGATGGCCAGCATCAGAACATATTAACATATTACACTACATTGCTTTCCATTTCTCTTTGTGTTGGTTTCTCATTTTTCCTTATAGTCACTGACCTGGAATTAAACCTAAATTGGTAAACATAAATGGTATGGACAAAATCCTAGGAAAACCAAACTTAAAGAAACCAACACAAGAATAAACAGATGTTCTTAACAGAATAAAGAAATTAGATCTAGAATTTAAAATCTTAAGAAAACAATGCTCTTGTAGGAACTGCAAGGGAGTATCAGCCTAGGTGCAGTTGCATACTGCACAAACATCCAATTATTGACACAACAAGGATTGCCAAGAAAGAAAGGATTTTTTTAAATATAAAAGCAGTCTTTTATTTTTGTTGTTGCTGTGATTGCCTTAGGGGTCCTTCTTCATAAATTCTTTGCCTAGGCCAATGTCTGTAAGAGTCTTTCCTACGTTTTCTTCTAGAATTCTAATAGTTTCGCACCTAAGGTTTAAGTCTGTTATCCACCATGATTTGATTTTTGTGAGAGGTGAAAGCTGTAGGTCCTGTTTCAGTCTTCTACATATGGCTATCCAGTTTTCCCAGCACCATTTATTGAATAAGGATTCTTTCCCCCAGAGTCTGTTTTTGTCTGCTTTGTCAAAGATCAGATGGCTATATGAGGATGGTTTTATATTTGGATTTTCTGTTCTGTTCCACTGGTCTGTGTCCCTGCACTTGTGCCAATACTAATCAGTTTTAATAACCACAGCCTTGTAGTATAGTTTGAAGTCTGGCAAATTAATACCTCCCATATTGTTTATTGCTTAAAATTGCTCTTGCTATACGGGGTCTTCTCTGGTTCCATTCAAAGTGTAAAATTATTTTTTCTATATTTGTGAAAAATGATGTTGGTAATTTAATAGGGATTGCATTGAATCTGTAGATCACTTTGGGCAGTATAGACATTTTAACGATGTTGATTCTTCCGATCCACGAGCATGAATGGGACCTGATTAAATTAAAAAGCTTCTGCACAGCCAAAGAAACAGTCACGAGAATAAACAGACAACCTA
>JAQIFY010004015.1:0-12100 GCA_028533085.1 Varecia variegata
TAAACAGATTCAAGTAGACCTTCCATTCGATCCAGCAATCCCATTATTGCGCATCTACCCAGAAGAACAAAAGTCATTCTATAATAAAGATACTTGCACCCGAATGTTTATAGCAGCACAATTCACAATTGCTAAGATGTGGAAACAACCCAAATGTCCATCAATTCATGAATGGATTAGTAAAATGTGGTATTTGTATACCATGGAGTATTACTCAGCTATAAGAAATAACGGTGATACGACATCTCTTTGGTTCTCCTGGAGAGAGTTGGAACCCATTCTATTAAGCGAAGTATCCCAAGAATGGAAAAATAATCATCACATGTACTCACCAGCAAATTGGTTTCCCTGATCATCACCTGGGTGCACATTTGGGAATGACATCAATTGCGTATCGGACAGAGGTGGGGAGAGGGGATGGGTGTATATCTACATTATGAGTGTGATGCGCACTGTCTGGGGAATGGACACGCTTGAAGATCTGACTCGGGGGGATGGGAGGGGCATGGGCAATATATTTAACCAAAACTGTTGTACCCCCATAATAAGCTATAATAAATTAAAAAAAAAAAACCTTTTACAAAATGACTTCATCCGTCATTGATGATACTTGCCTGGATCAAGTATTACATTGGAGATGCCAAAATATTAGTTCTAATTCTGTCATTCCTTTTGCACTTATGAGTTGTAGTCTTCTAAAAATAAGAGCTTCTCTCTCCCCTCTGCCACAATTTAAGAAAAGATCCATGGATTCATAGCTTTTTACTTATTCAATATATTTAAAATCAATTATAGACTTTTTAATGTTCGAATTGCCCCATACACTTATTAGTTAGCATTCTTCTGTAGAGAATATATTTATCTCCTCTTGCTCTGTCACCTGGGCTAGAGTGCAGTAGCATGATCATAGCTCACTGCAACTTCAAACTCCTGGGCTCAAACAATCTTCCCATCTCAGCCTCCCGAGTAGCTAGGACTACAGACATGCACCACCATGCCTGGATAATTTTTATTTTTTGTAGTGGCAAAGGTCTTCCTATGTTGCCCAGGCTGGTCTTGAACTCCTGGTTTCAATGATCTTCCCGCTTTGACCTCCTAAAATGTTAGGATTACAGGCGTGAGCCACTGCGCCTGGTGTGGATTTATAGCTTTTTAAAAATTCAGTGTTATACTCCATTACTATAATATTTCATTTTGGTGCTTAAATTTATCCAGGGGCATATCCTTAAGTTCCTTTGTCTTCTCAACGTATCAGCAACAGTTTTTGAGTACTTCTTTGCTTCCTGGAACAGCAGGATATTCAAGGCTTACCTTGTATTTCCCATTCCCTAGCCATGGAATTAGGCACTCTTTTTAGTGAAAGAAGGTATTTAGAACCCAAGATGTGGTTACTGTGTATACACATTGCCACAGACCATCATTGCTTTTAGACCTTTTCAATAAACAGAGCTAGGATGTGTGTGTGTGTGTGTGTGTGTGTGTGTGTGTGTGTGTCTGAGGATTTTTTAATCTTGAATTTACACTGGCACCTCTAATGTCAATCCAATGCATGCAAGTTTTTTCTTAACCTTCTTCCTTCCATATTTGTACTTCATTCTCCTATAGTGAAAAGCGTGGTTCTTAATAACACCAGTATACTTACTCATTTTCTTAAGCCTTCAATATACAAAAAAGTTTTGAAATTGCTACCTTAATATCACTACAACAACAAACCTACCAATAAAATTAAAGGTTTCTTGAGTGATAATTAGAAAGCCTTTCTACTTATCCAGTTTATAAAGGAATTCGCCCATGTTTCCTTCTAATAACTTGTATGGCATCAGTTTTTACATTTATATTTCTGACCCATCTGGAGTTTATTCTCATTTATGGTGTGAGATATATATCAAATTTTACATTTTTCAAATGATTTTTCCAGCTGTTTCAGCACCATTTATTGAAAATAGCATCTCTTTTTAAATTACACTCTTGCCTTTATGCAGAAAAAATTCAACGCCTGAATGGGAAACACTAAGAAGACCTAAATAAAGCTCTACCATACTCATGGAAGGCAAGAATCAATATTGTAATAATATAAAACTCTCCCATAATTGATTTCACTTTAATTCAATCTTAATCAGAGTCCCAAAGGCTATTTCTTAGATCTTAACAATATTATCTTGAAATACATGTAGAAGAATAAAGGTCTAAAAATTACTTATACAAACTTGGAAAAAAGATATAACAATAAGTGTTGACTTGCCCAACTAGATATCAAGATTTTTAAATAAAGTTTTAATAATTAAGACAGTATATAATAGCCAACTTTTATAAACCAACAGGACAGCATAATGAGCCCCCAAAAAGAGTCACAACAAAATATAAACCTTATGTAGGCCAGAGGTAGCATAAAAATCAGTTGGGGAAAGAATGGGTTATTTAATAAACAGTGCTATAACAACTGGTTATTTACATAAGGAAAAAATAGAGTCCTACCTCACACAATATTAAAAACTAAATTCTAAATAGATTAAAGAAAATATAAAGGAAGAATATCTTTCTGAACTCAGATTAGGGAAGGATTTGTCAGACAAAGTAGACTGCAGAGCAAAGAATATTCCAGGAATAAGGAAGGTCATTTTATTATAATAATAATTGGGACAATATGTTAAAGGCACATAACATCTTAAACATTTATGGACCTGCTAAGACAGCTTCCGAATATATGAGGTAAAAACCTATAGAACTGCAAGTAGAAAGAAACTAATCCACAATTATAGTTAGAAATTTTAATACTTCTATCTCAATAATTGATAGAGGAAGTAGACAAAAACAGCAAGGGTGTAGAAGACTTGAGCACCATCAATCAAC
Organism: Varecia variegata; assembly: GCA_028533085.1. Lineage (NCBI taxonomy): Eukaryota > Metazoa > Chordata > Mammalia > Primates > Lemuridae > Varecia > Varecia variegata. The sequence continues at coordinate 2,851 of JAQIFY010004015.1, forward strand.
TCGACATAATTGAAGCACATAGAACACACCACCCAACAACAGCAGAATACATTTTTAAATACTTGTAATACATGTACCAATATAGACTGTGTTTTTGGATACAAAAGAGATAAATTTAAAAAGTTTCAAGTTCTATAGAGTTTGTTCTCAGACCATCATAAAATTAACTAAGTGTTCAATAACAGAAATAGCTCTTGAAAATTCCCAAATATTTGAAAACTAAATAATACACTTCCACATAATCCATTAAATCAAAGAAGAAATCAAAAGGGAAATTAGAATGTATTTTGGACTGAATTAAAATGAAAACAATAGATCAGAATTTATTGGATTCTGCTAAAGCAGTAGTTAGGGAGAAATTTAGAGCAGTCAAAACCTATCATAGAAAATAAAAAATCACTTAACTCTCAAATCAATTAACTCTACTTCCTTCAAAAGAAACTAGCAAAACAGGAGCAAATTAGACACAAGCAGAAGAAAGTATTAAAAGTCATATAAAGAATCAAAAAATAATATCAATAAAACCAAAGACTAGTTTTTTGAGAAAATTTTCTCTAAAAAAGATAAACCTCTAGCCATATTATTCAGGAATGAGAAAGGTGACATCACTACTTATTCTACATATTTAAAGGGATAATAAGAGAATATTATGGCTAACTTAATGTTTATAAAAAGTTTAATAACTTAGATTAAAGGGGCAAATTCCCTGAAAGGCAAAACTGTCAAACTTTCTTAAGAAGAAACAGGTAACTGGAATAGCCCAATAACGGTTTCTAAAAATGAATTTGTAGTTTAAAACTTCTCCACAAAGAAAATCTGAGGTACAAATGATTTCAGTGGTGAATTCCACCAAACACTTTAAGGAAGAAATAATGCTAATTCTACACAACTCTTCCAGAAAATCGAAGAAGATGGAATACTTTTCTATATATTCTATTAGGCCAGCATTACCCTGAATCTAAAACCAGACAAAGACATCACAAGAAAGAAAACTGCAGATCAACCTTGCTCATGAACATAAATTTTGAAACTCTAAAAAAATTTTAGCAAGTTGAACCCAATAGAATATATCATTGCCAGTGAGATTTATCCCAGGAATACAAGAGTTTATTTAACATTTGAAAAGCAATGTAATTCACTATATTAAACTAAAAAAAATTTAAAACCACATGATTATCTCAATAGATGCAGAAAAAAGAATTGGCAAAATTTCATACCCTTTCCTAATAAATCTCCCAACAAACTAGGAATAGAAGGGGATTTCCTTAACCTAGTGAGCAGCATCCACTGACAATCTACACCTAACAGCAGACTTAACAGTGAGAAATTATGAACAACAGAGGATTTCTGCTCTCTCATTGCTTCTATTTAACATTGTACTGGGGTAGTAGCCAGTAAAGTAAGGAAAAGAGATAAAAGGAAATAAAATATAAAATCAAAGGTAAGAAAAAAGATAAAAGGAATCCAAATTAGAAAGGAAGAAGTAAAAACTGTCTTTATTCACAGACGACATGACTACCTATTTAGAAAAATCCAATGAAATCTACAAAAAAATTTACTAGAATTGATAATGAAGTCATCAAGGATACAGAATACAAGATCAATATAAAAAATCAGTTCTGTATATGAGCAACAAGCAATCAGAAATTGAAATTAAATAACAATACCATTTTACAATACCAACAAAAAGTATGAATTAAGGATAAATCTAACAAGAATGTGTAAGACCTGATGAATACTAAAGAGAAGTTTGTTCTCCTGGAGAGAGTTGGAACCCATTCTATTAAGCGAAGTATCCCAAGAATGGAAAAATAAGCACCACATGTACTCACCAGCAGATTGGTTTCCCTGATCATCACCTAAGTGCACATTTGGGAATAACACCAATTGGGTATCGGACAGAGGTGGGGGTGGGGGGAGGGGATGGTTGTATACCTACATGATGAGTGCGATGCGCATTGTCTGGGGAATGGGCACGCTTGAAGTTCAGACTCGGGGGGATGGGGGGATGGGCAATATATATAACCTGAACTTTTGTACCCCCATAATAAGCTGAAATAAAAAAAAAAGAAAAAGAGCTAAATAAATGGAGAGAGATATCATGTTTGTAATTCAGAAGACTTAATATTGTCAAGATATCAGTTCTCACCAAACTAATCTATAGATTTGTCTCAATTCCAGCCCAAATCCCAGTAGCTTTTTTTAGTAGAACAACCAAAAGGGCTTTGAAAAAAAAGAAAAAAATTGAGGCCTAACTCTCCTTATTTCAAAGCCTGTTATTAAACTATAGCAATCAAGACAATGTAGCATTGGTGTTGCAGACAAATAGATTAATGGAACAAGGTAGAGAGTCCAGATATAAACCCACATATATACAGACTCCACTGGGAGACTGCCCTTGAAAACTTGCTCCTGGTTTCCCTCAGATTTCACCCCACTCATCTTTTCCCTTTGCTGATTTTGCATTATATTCTTTTACTGTAATAAATCATAGCCATGAGTACAACTACATACTAGGTCCTTCGAGTCATCCTAGCATATCCTTGAACTTGGGAGTGCTCTTAGGGACCGCTGACATGTAGCCATAGCCATTCATGTATGTATTTCTTATAGCTGCTGTTGTGCTACAACAGCAGAGTTGATTAGTTGAGACAATTTTGTCCTCAAAGCCTAAAATATTTGCTGTCTGATCCTTTAAAAAAGTTTTCCAGCCCCTCTCAAATTTATTAGTCATTAGAGAAATACAAATTAAAATCACGGTGATATACCACTATGTACCAATATAATGACTACAATTAAAAAGACTGACCATACCAAGTGTTGGTGGGAATGTGGGGTGACTAGAACTCCAATACACCCCTGATGGAAATATAAAATAGTACAATTTCTCTGAAAATGGTTTGGCAGTTTCTAAAAAGTTAAATGTATACCTACCATAGGATCCAGCTATTCTACTCCCAGGTAGTTAGCCAAGAAGAAATAAAGCAAACATTTATATCAAGACTTGTACTCAAATTTTCATAATAATTTTATTTGTAATAGCCAAAAAGTGGAAACAGTCATAATGTCTGTCAATAGGTGAATGGATAAATCATCGCATGTCTATACTCAGACCAGGATACTGTTCAGCCTTAAAAATAAATGAATTATTGATACATGAGACAACATAGATGAATCTCAGAATAATTATGCTAAAAGAAGGCAGAGCAAAAATACATACTATTTGATTCCATTTGTCCAAAACTCTAGAAAATACAAACTAACGAAGTGACAGAAAGCATACCAGTGTTTGCCCGGAGAGTTATTAGAGGGTGCTCATGAGTTAAAGTTATGTTCATTATCTTGATTATTTCACAGGTATATGCACATGTCAAAAATTATCAAATTGTGCACAGCAAATAGGTGCAGTTTAATGTATGTCCATTTTACCCCAGGAAAGCTGCCAAAATAAATAAAATCAAACTTTCAAAATTATTCACATTTTTCTGTTTATCTTACAATAATTTTGTTTGCAGACTCTGCTAAGATTTGGAGCAAAATAAGATCCATGCACTAACTGGTTGATATTTTTTTTAAGTCTTTTTGAATCTATAGGTTCCCCATCAACCTTTTTTTTTTTTTTTTTTTTTTGAGACAGAGTCTCACTTTGTTGCCCGGGCTAGAGTGAGTGCTGTGGCGTCAGCCTAGCTCACAGCAACCTCAAACTCCTGGGCTTAAGCAATCCTACTGCCTCAGCCTCCCGAGTAGCTGGGACTACAGGCATGCGCCACCATGCCCAGCTTATTTTTTCTATATATATTTTTAGTTGGCCAGATAATTTCTTTCTATTTTTAGTAGAGACGGGGGTCTCGCTCTTACTCAGGCTGGTCTCGAACTCCTGACCTCGAGCGATCCACCTACCTCGGCCTCCCAGAGAGCTAGGATTACAGGCGTGAGCCACCGCGCCCGGCCCCCCATCAACCTTTTAATTTTTTTCTTGGGAAAATTTTTTAATTAACAAAATTTTTGTTATTTGTCCTACAGTTTTCCACAGTCTGATTTTGTTGAATGTATCCTTGCTGTGATATCTAACCTGTTGCTCTGGCCCCTGTATTTCTTATATGTTGGTAGTAAGATCTAGAGGCTTAATTGATTCAGGTTTGGTTTTTTGTCTTTTGTTTTTTGGTTTTTTTGGCATAACTACTACTCAGGAGTTGTGGTGTTCTTTCATTAATTGGCCCATAGTGTCTGATTGTCTCTATATTTTTACTATGAATAGCTATTGATGATCATTACCTAGGCCTATCAATTCATTAGGGATTATATTAATAAAATGTTAAAAGTCTATACTTCCATTTTTATTTACTATTTATTTAAAGAGAAGCTTCCCCTCTTTTGCTATGTGATTACCTTTGCTACGGTTTGTATTGGTTAGGCAGTACAAATTCTTGATTTTTTTTCCCCTTTTTTTTCTGTTTTCTAAATGATCAGTTGGTTTTCTAATATCCTCCAAAGGCAAGCAAAGAATTTTTTGAATATACATATTTAGAATATTTGATGTATTATAATCAATTGCAGTTATTATTCTTACTGATACTCAAAATATTTCATCTTTGGCAAGTGGGAACATATTCCGTCTTTTAAAAGAAAACCTAGTGGTCTTTGATAGCACCCTTCTTTGACGATATGCTACAATATTGCAGATGCTTGTATATTTCTTGTCTCAAGCATGGAACCAGGCATTATTCCAAGGAAGTCTGATTTTTTAGTGGAAAATTATATTTAGAGAACACAATCTTGACACTGGGCTAACCATTTTATTAGACATAATCATTGGATAGGTACAGAAGTATTAAATTTTTGTAAGGTAAAATAGATCACAAGTTCATAGTGATACTTTCAATTCAGATTTGTGGCTACTAATTTTTAATTTAACTTCTTTCTTATATTTGCACACTTTTACTTCCACTTTGAAATTCTACTTCTGGATGATGCCAATATGATTGCTTATTTGCCTTAGTCCAAAATGCACAGGCAATAGTTTCATAATTATAATATGAGTACTACCACAAAAAGTATGATTACCAGAAACAGTTCAAAATTTATTTTTGTAAACTTTTGTATCCTAAGGGCATATCCATTAGGGATGTACAATAGAATTAATGTGTCCTAAGCCAATCAACAGAGTTCCTCTAAGTATGATTATGCTACAAACTAGACCCACACTTATATTTGCCTTGTATTTTTTAACTCTTTTAGCAATGCCTTTTAAAACATTTAACTTTCTCTTACAATTATGCAAAATATTAAAGTGGTTACAAAATCAAATCTACAAAACTATACCAAAATGGCTCACCTCCACCCTATTTTTTCTTCCTACCCTCTTAACATTTTTAATTTTATGGTTTCTTTCCATTTTCAGACATACATATAAACAAATTATACACATATACATGTGTGTATGTATGCAAGTTTGGATCCCCCAAATTCTTAGGTGAAACTTGTCATACTACATACATTTTTTTGCATGTATCTTTTTTTAATTTTTTATTAATACATAATAATTGTACATATTCATGGAGTACATGTTACATCTTGATACAAGCACACAACATACAGTGATCAAATCAGGGTAACTGGGACATGATTCACCTGAAACATTCATCATTGCTTTAGGTTGGGAGCATTTGAAAACTTCTAGCTATTCTGAAATACAATAAACTATTGTCAACTATAGTTGCCCCATTGTCCCACTGAACATCAGAACTTCTTCCTTCTATTTAACAGAATTAGCCCTTCACCAACACCTCTTCATTACCCCTTCCCACCACCCTTACCAATCTCTAGTAGCCACCATTCTATTCACTACTTCCTTGAGATCAATTTTTTTTTACATTTTTTAACCTGCTCTTTTCAATTAACAATTTGTCTTAATGTTTACTCTATAGTCCATATTTGTCATTTATGGTTGATATGTATAAACTCAGTTCTTATTGTTTTATATATACGTGTGTGTGTGTGTGTGTGTGTGTGAATGGTGTGTATCTTTTATAAATGTCTTTTGCTATGTGACATATTTTACTTGCCCTCCCCCCACTTTTTAGTATACCTTATGGTATTTAGGAAAATTTGTATTTTTATTCTAATGGATATTTTTGTATTAATGTTTTTTTATAATACTTTTAGCCCCCTATTTTTTAGCTACTATTATCCTCTATTATAAGCAATATTGGAATCAGATAGTAACTTAATCGTTTCCTCTTTTTGTCCCCAGTATCTCATTTTAACTACTTTTCTTTTCTTTACAGTTAATATCTATAAAGTAGGGTTTCTCAATGTTGGTGCTGCTGATATCTTGAATCAGATAATTTCCTTTGTTGTGGGAGGCTTCTCTGCACATTGTAGAATGTTCAGTAGTGTCCCTAACCTCTGCCCATCAGATGCCAGCACCATCCCCCCCAGAAATAAGAACAAAAAATGTCTTCAGACATTGACATATGTTTTCTGGGTGGCAAAATTGTCCCAGATTGAGAACCACTGCTATAAGGTAATCAGTGAATTTTTCTAGTACACTTTTCAAGAACTTTTTAAACAAATTTTTATTCTTAATTATTATGGGTACATAATAGTTCTATGTATTTATAGGGTACCAGTGATGTTTGATACAGGCATACAATGTGTAATAATCCAATCAGGGTGATTGAGGTATTTATAAATAAACAAGCATTTACTGTTTCTTTATGTTAGGAACTTTCCAGTTCCAGTCTTTTAGTTATTTTAAAGTATAAGTACTTTTTACAAACTGTCCTGCATTTTTGATTGCTGTATTGTACCTACCTTGTCAGAGACTATAGTCATTACCTGCCATACATAGATAGCTAAGTACATACTGCATGCTCACCACCATTTTTTATTGTGATAAAATATATATAACATTTACCATTTCACAATTTTAGGTATACAATTCAATGGCATTAAGTACATCACAGTGTTGTGCAACCATCAGGCATCCATTTCCAAAACTTTTTCCTTACCTTTCACCAATTTTAGTGTTGGTGTTGGTGTCTCTAGTCATTTTGGTTGTCTGAAACTTATTCTCTAGTAGATTCCCTCCAGAGGGAAGTGATGTACCTGAATTCTTGCATATTCATAGCACTTTGTTTGGAGTTTTTATACTTGAATATCTGTTTGGATGGATATAAAATCCTTGGCTAACATTTTCTTTCCTTGCATACCTTAAACATGTATTCCATTTTCTTCTGGCTTAAAGCACTGCTTACAAAATTTAATGACAATCTGATTTTTTTTTCTTTATAAATGACTTAGTCCTTCTTGCCTGAATTCCCAAATTTTTTTTCTTTCTCTTCAAATACTTTTACTAGAATATAACTTAGTATGAGTCATTCTGGGTTGATATCCCAAGTACTTGACATGCCCTTTCAATATGAGAAATCAAATATTTATTCTTATCTGCAAAGTTTTGTTTCTCTTTAATCACCTTATTTCTGGCTTTTTCTAAATCCAATTCCATTTTCTTTTTTTAGTGTCTCTCACTAATTTTTTTAACTCACTTTGAAATATTAGATTATAAATTTTTCTTTCCATGTGTGAGCATGTCATTCTAGCATATTTCCATTACCTGTAGGGCTGTTATTCTGCTGCTTACTCTACTTTTTTCCTAAGATAATTTAGTATGAGAGTTGACTACAGTCCTTTTCTGTTGCTCATTGCTACAATTCATTTGTAAAATGATACTAGTTTTCCTGTAGTTTTTTGGGGGGGAGGGGTGAAGGAAGGGAAGGTGGCTAAGGTAGTTTTCAAAACTCTAGAACTTTCTCGTCTGTAGTTTTCACGAATTGATTGGAAAGATGGCTGTGTACTTTCTGAGATCTGCTTCCTCTGCTCTCTTTCCCCATTTTTACCTGGACCATCTCTTTTCTTTCTATTGTGTCTATCTCACTCAATTAGGATTCTATTCCCTGCAGTTGCTTTCCCATGTGGGACTTTGTGCTAGGATGGATCTTCACTTTGTTAGTTTTGAGAACTTATAGGACCAAGGCTACTCTGATAACTTCAGACTTGGCCTCAAATAACCTGTGAATTGGAATTTGAAGAACTCATACTTAGTTTCCACTGCTATTCTCGGTTTCTCCTATCATACTTTCCATGGAGTGTCTGTTGGAAATTTTAGGGTTCCCCATTCTCGAGGCCATTACATGTCCTGTTGCCTTCTCTCCACTTCCTCCAGCACATAGATTATTGGTGGTTTTTTATTATGTATTTGAATTTTAATGTCATAAGAAAAACTTTGCCACTTTGTTCTGTTATACGTGTCCGTGAGTTTTTGGTTTAATGATCCTAGTTTCTAGGTCAGTTTTATTTGCTTTATGTATTTGAGGTCATATTATTGGATACATATAAAGTTAAAACTCTTATCTTCTGGTAAATTAAACCCTTTTATTATTGTGAAGTGACCTTCTTTACCAATAATAATGCTTTTGGCTTTTAGTTTATTTTATCTGATATTAAAATAGCGACGCCACCTTCCTTTTCATAGATAATTGCATGTTATGATTTTCCCATCTTTTTTCAACTTTTCTGTGTATTTATATTTTAGGTGTCTCTTATAAACAGCATAGGGTGGGATTTGTTTTTTAATCCAAGCTGACAAGTCTTTTCTTTTAACTGGAGCATTACATACATTGTCATTTATTGTAGTTACTGAGATACTTAAGTTTAAACTTAAACTCTTTTGTGCTTTCTAATCGTCCAACCTGTTCTTTGTTTCTTTTCTGTCTTACATTGTATTCTTTGAGTTGTTTTTTAATTCCTTTTTTCAAACTACAAATTGGAATTTGTAAATACTTGTTTATTACTCCGTTGGCATTATTATATAATTACCCTAGAAATTACAACATATATCCCTAAATTAACAAAATTATATCTTTACCCTCCTCCCAGATTATACTCTTTTATACCATTTATCACCTCTTTAATTTATATATTCTAAACACCACGAATGATAGTTATTACTTTTCACTCCACTGATGTTTATTTGGATTTACTTAATATATTTTTTTATTGTTTACACAGCACTTCATTTTGGTACAGTTTAGTGACTTTTAGATACAGTTGTGTACTACTTTTAAAAGGTACTTGGCAAATTGCTATAAAAATGTAAAATGAATTCTTTTTTTTTTTTTTTTTTTTTTTTGAGACAGAGTCTCGCTTTGTTGCCTGGGCTAGAGTGAGTGCCATGGTGTCAGCCTAG
>JAQIFY010004016.1:0-12099 GCA_028533085.1 Varecia variegata
GCTCAGGTGACACAGTGAGACCCTGTCTCAAAAACAAAAAACAAAACCAAAAAATCCACTATATTGGAGATTCTAGCCATTATAATAAGTGTTCCCTTCCTCTTTCTACAAAAGAAATAAGGACTGGAAAAAACTGTTATTCTTCATAAAAGACATGACTATGCGGAAAATCCAAATGAAACTAAAGACAAAAATTATAGAATTAATAAATAAATTTACCAATGTGCTAGATATAATATAAATACATTAAATATATTTTGCATCCTAGCAATAAATAGCTATACAATAACAACTTTAAAAATAAGAAAATTTATAACATTTAAAAAAATCAGTACCTAGGAATCAATTTAACAAATTACGTATATGACTACAACCCAGAAAACTTCAGAAGCTTACTGAAATAAACTTAAATTGCGTATATAAATGGAAGAGTATATCTTGCTTATGGATTGGAAAATTCAATACTATAAATATGTCAATTCTTGCCAAAAATTCACAGCAATTCCAATTATAACCCCAAGATATTTGTGTATGAATGTACACATTGTGTGCATGTGTATTTGCATATGCTAAGTGACAAGATTAAAATGTAAAGGGCCAAACATAGCCAACAAAATCTTAAATAACAAAAAATCTAAAGGATTTAAACTATCAGAAATAAAAGACTTTCTATGAAGCTACACAAATTAATACAATGTGGTACTGGCACAAGCCTAAGGCAATTAACCAATGGAAGAAGAGAAAATATAGACACATTCCTATAAATATCTGTTTATTTGATTTATAACAATGCAGATTGTTGAGGAAAGAATGTCCTTTTCAATAAATTGTGCTGGACTATTTGGATATCTATATAAAAATAATTGAAACTTTATCCCTATCTCATACCACATATAAAAGTCAGTTCCAGGTTATTACAGATATAACCATATAAGACATAAGATTCCAGAAATTATCTTCATGACCTTGAGATTTTCATATATCTTAAGATACAAGGGTCTTGGGTCTTTCTGATACTGCTTGACAGATGTTAACACAGATTTTTCTATGATCTGCCTTGAAATAGGCAAAAATTTCTTAAGCAAAACAACAAAAAAAGCATTTATTATAAAGGAAAATTTTGATGAACTCAACTATGTTAAAATTAAGAATTTCTGTTTCTGTTCATGACTGGACACCATTAAAAGTATGGAAAAGCAAGGCACAAAGAGAAGATATTTGCAATAAAAAGCATTCATATCTAGAATACCAGAATACATTGTATTTCCAGGTCCTTTTCCTTACTGAGAAGATTGAAATCAATCCCCTGTGATTTATCTTTTAATGTATATGTCCATCTACCACGAGATAATAATTTCTTGAGGAGTGACAATGACTTAGATCTCTGTGTTATTAACATAGCTCCGAGTTCACAGATGGGACTCAAGACGTGTCTTTGATGAGGAGGAATAAAGTGATGAGCAACTACTGCATTATTTCCTTGCATCAAGTAAAACCTCTTCTCGAGAGATATGAAAAACAGGTTAACAAGTGTGTTATGAGTGGCCACTTTAAAAACAAATGTCTGGGTAAAAAATCCTAACAAGCATAAGGGAAACTAAGCTAATATTCTGTAATTAACAATTGTTTCAAAGTTAACCATAATTTATTAATAATGTGAGTTCAATAATTAGCATACTAATCTGATGAATAAGAGGATACAAGTTCCTTCTTATCCTTGGGTCTGTCTGATAACACTGTTTGACAGATCTTATCACAGATTTTTCTATATTCCTTAGCTCTCATTATAATTTATGAATGTCTACATCCCAAATGTATAAGAAGTATTACCATCACTGATTTGAAAGGTTCTTAAAGGCCATCCACCTTTCTTAAAAGAAAGAAAGATATTAAAATCACGTGGAGGCAGATAGAGAAGATCAACTTCTGGCATGAGGAGCTCCACTGACCTACTCCCCAGTGAAACTGTCAAAACTGCTCCTTACCCCTGCACTGTCCCCCACCCCAGCTCAGCCAGGCAGACTCCATTTCATATTGCTGCAGCCAGTAACACAGGGCTCCCTCGCCCCCGCAGCTCCTAGCCAGAGGACGGGACCTCAGCATTTCTCATCCTGCCCCCAGCTACCTGATGCTGAGGCTAAACGTAGTCAAGAGGTGAGGGCTCCTTTCTTCTCCGTGAGAATGGGAGGGAGAAAGACGATAGCCCTTTATCTAGTCATTCCTCAGGCCACTGTTCCCCTCTACTGAACACTCAACTCCTAGAGTGGGGCTTTACTCAGAGACAAACTTGCCATACTTCATTCTTACCCCAGCCCCAGATCCCCAGCACAAAGATTTAGCCTATGGGATGAGCAGGCCATAAAAAAGCTCCTAATCTCTTCCCAAAGGAACTGACTTAATATCAAATAGAGCTGAGAGAAGTTTAAAACTTGAGGGCTCCCTCAAGGGCAGTAGAGGTTGTGGAGAAAGGCAATTGATGGATTGGGAAGAGATTCATGGATCTAATGAAGATACAGCCTAGATGTAGGCCAGCTCACAGGAGAGAACCAGGGAGTAAGACAACAGGGAGGAGCCCTCCTGGGGTAAGGACAAATACCAAACACTGACCTCAGAAACTAATGCATCAAAAGAGCTACAATTTGATTGCACTCATTTGCAGAGGAATATATGTCCCAGGGCATTGATGAAGACAAATCAACAATTACGCAGCAACTAATGGAGTTTAACAGCTGAGTGTGAGCAAGAGAAGAGAGAAAGAAAGTCCTGTCAGCACCCCTGTCAACCCAGGGTGACTGAGGGCATAACCAAAACTATGCCTCCTGAAGAGCAACATCAGAGCATCAGAGGCTTAACACTGTGTGTGCGTTTGTGTGTGTGTGTATGTGTGTATGTGTGTGTGTTAGATTTCACTAAAATAATTCAACCAGTTACTAAACAAATGAACAAGCAAATAACAATAGTAAGACCCACTGGGGAGGGAAACAGTACCCAGAGTTGCTACAACATATAACCTAAAATGCCCAGTTTCCAACAAAATATTATAAGGCAAGCAAAGGAACAAGAAAGTATGTCCATAAGAAAAAGCAGCAACAGATAACTACCCATATGAGTGACCAGATGTTAGATTTATAGAAAAAGATTTTAAAGTAGCCATTATAAATATGTTCACAGAATAAAATTAAAAAAAAAATCACTAGAGGGGCTCAAGAATAGATTTGAACTGGCACAAGAAAGAATTAGTGAACTTGGAAATAGAGCAATTGAGATTGCGCAAGCCAAAGAACAGAGAGAAAAAAATACTGAAGAAAGAACAGCACCTCAGAGATATGTGGGATATATCAGTAAACACACCAGTATATGTGTAATGGTAGTACCAGAGGAGAGAGGAAGAAAAAATATTTAAAGACATAATGAGAAAACTTCCCAAGTTTATTTAAAAACAATAACCTACATACCTAAGAGGCAAAACAAACTCCAAGGAGGATAAATACTAACAGATCTAAAAATAGACATATCATAGTAAAAATGCTGAATATCAAAGACAAGGAGAAAATCTTAAAAGCAGCAAGAAAAACACCAACGTGTCATTTACAAGGGAAGCCTCCATAAAATAACATCTGACTTAGCAGAAACAATTGTGGCCAGAAGGCAGTGGAATAACATATTCAAAGTCCTTGCAAGAAACAAACAAACAACAACAAAATAAAAACCTGTCAACCAAGAATCCCATATTCAGTAAAGCTGTCATTCAGAAATGGAGGTAAAATAAAAACTCTCCCAGATAAACAAACACAAGAGAATTTGTTGCTAGCAGACTCACTTTAGCAAGTGATCTCGGACAGTAATTCAAATCCACACACACAAAAGCACTGCTTAAAGTAATTATAAAGGGCACTATAAATGCACGTTTTTCTCATTTCTTCTCTTAACTGAAAAGGTATTTGCATAAAATAAGATGTATAGGTATATACCCAAAGGAAATGAAATCACTACCTTGTAAAGATATCTGCATTCTCATATTCACTGCAGCATTATTCACAACAGTTAAGAAATGGAAACAACTGGGATGGGCACAGTGGCTCATGTGTGTAATCCCAGTGCTTTGGGGTGACAGAGAGAGAGAGACCCTGTCTTCATAATAGTGATTAAAAAAAAAAAGCAAAGGAAACAACTGAAGTATCTGACAAAGGGTGAATGCATAAGAAATTGTAGTGGATATATATACACAATGAAATGTTATTCAGTTTTAAAAAATGGAAATCCTGCCATTTTCAACAACATGGATGGACCTAGAGGACATTATACTGAGTGAAACAGGTGAGAAATAAGCACAAATTAAACCTAAAGCAAGCAGAAGAAAGGAAATAATAAAGATTAGAACAGAAATTAGGGATATAGAGAACAAAAAAGCAATAGAGAAAAATCAATGAACACAAAAGCTGGTTCTTTCATAAGATTGGCAAAGTTAACAAACCTTTAAGCTCAAGTGACCAAGAAAAAAGAGAACAGACTCAAATTACTAGAATTGGAAATAAAAGAGGGGGCATTACCATCAACTTTAGAGAAATAAAAAGGATTATGAAAGAACACTATGAACAACTTTATGTCAACAAATTAGATAACTTAGATAAAATGCACAAATTCCAAGAAAAACAGAAACTACTGATGACTCAAGAAGAAAGAGACAGCTTGATTAGACCTATAACAAGTGAAAAGACCGAATCAGGGGCAGGGTGCCGGGGCTCACATCTGTAATCCTAGCACTCTGGGAGGCCGAGGCGGGTGGATCGCTCAAGGTCAGGAGTTCGAGACCAGCCTGAGCAAGAGCAAGACCCCGTCTCTACTAAAAATAGAAAGAAATTATATGGACAACTAAAAATATATATAGAAAAAATTAGCCAGGCATGGTGGCACATGCCTGTAGTCCCAGCTACTCGGGAGGCTGAGGCAGTAGGATCGCTTGAGCCCAGGAGTTTGAGGTTGCTGTGAGCTAGGCTGATGCCACGGCACTCTAGCCCGGCCAACAAAGCGAGACTCTGTCTCAAAAAAAAAAAAAAAAAAAAAAAACCGAATCAGTAATCAAAAAACTACCCACGAAAAAAAGGCCAGGCACTCAGTTTATAGAGAAGAAGGCAACATTTCCTAACTCATTATATGAGGCCTATATTATCTTCATACCAAAACCAGACAAAAATATCACAAGAAAACTACTGATCAATATCGCTTATGAATATGGATGCAGAAATATGCAACAAAATACTAGCAAACTAAATCCAGAAACATATAAAAGAAATTATACACCATGGCTAAGTGGGATACATCACAGGGATGCAAGATTGGTTTAGTAGCCAAAACTAATTAACATAATTGATTATATCAAACAAAAACAAAGCTCACATAATGGTCTCAACAGATGCAGAAAAAGCATTTAACAAAATCCAATACCCTTTTGTGGAAAAAAAAAAAAAACACTCAATGAACCAGGAATAGGAGGAAGTTCTCCAAGTTTTTATATGTTGTATCCCAACCTGATAAAGGGCATCTACAAATAACCCACATCTAACAACATCATACTGAATGGGGAAAGATTGGATCCTTTTTCTTAAGATCAGACATAAGACAAGGATGTCTGTTTTTACCACTTTTACGCAACAGTATACTGGAGGTTGAAGCCAGGGCATTTAGGTTAAAAAAAAAAAATTATCCGATTAGAAAGCAAGAAGTAAAACTATCTCTAGTCATAGGTGACATGACCTGGTATATAAGGAAATCCTAAGGAATCCACCAAAAACTGTTAGAACTAATAGATGAGTTCAGGGAGGTTTCAGGATATAAGATTAATACACAAAAATCAATTGTCTTCCTATACATTTGTAATGAACAACCTGACAATAAAATTATAAAAATAAATCTATTCATAATAGCATTAAAGAGAATAAAATAGGAATAAATTTAATAAAAGAGATGTAAAACTTATACCTGTAAACTATAAAACATTGTTGAAAGAAATTAAGGAAGATCTAAATAAATGGGAAAACATCCCATTCCCATGAATGAGAAGACTTAACATTGTTAAAATGGCAATACTCCCCAAACAGATTTGCAGATTCAATGCAATCCTTACCAAAAGTCCCAGCTGACTTCTTTGTATCTCAATAAAGCTGAAGCTGCAATGTTTCTTGAGAAAATTTGGTCAAAGCAAATTACAAGGCCAACTTAAATATAAAGGGTCAGAAAAAAGACTTCCCTTCTGGATGAGAGGAGCTATGAAGAATTTGTGGCCATTTTTAACCTACCAAATTACCTACCTACTATTGTTTCTCCCAGTGGACTATAAGATCCATGAAGGCAAGGTCTTTTGGTTTTAATGATCAATGGCTGGTATATTATGTGGTTTACTTTAAGTATTCAATAAATATTTGTTGAATGAATGAATGATTGCTCATATGACATAGTTTCTAGAGTCATCGTGATCCTGTTCGGTTTCCTCTGACTACTACTTGTCAGTGTCCTTCAGCATTTGGCATCCAGAAATAGACACGAAATTCTAGATAAGATCTAACTGCCTAGCTCAGTACAGTTGGGTAAATAAATGTTAATTGAATGAATGGATGACAAGTACAGAAGATTGTAATAATATCTGGTTTTTTAATAAAGATACTATGTGTCCTTTAATGCAGCTTAAGACTGCATAAATCTCTTTTTAGCAGCTTTTACACTGTTGAATCTTATAGGCTTTGAGATCAAATAAACCCCCATTGCTCTTTTTCATGTGAAACACTGCCAAATCTCTGTCCTATATTTATACAATTTATTTTTGAGACCTAAAAGAACATTTATCCTTGCTGAATTTAAATTTAAATTTAATTTCCTCTAAATCATCAATTTCTCTAGTTGGTCATTTCCATCGACACACAAACCTGCTAAGAATTACTCAACAAGTTTCTATATTAAAAAAAGTAAAAGGCAGGCCAGGTGCAGTGGCTCACGCCTGTAATTCCAGCACTTTGGGAGGTCAAGGTGGGAGGACTGCTTGAGGCCAGGAGTCCAAGACTCTACAAAAAATTTAAAAATTAGCCAGGCATGGTGGCTCATGCCTGTCGTCCCAGTTACTAGAGAGGCTGAATCAGGAGCATTGCTGGAGCGCAGGAATTCAAGGTTATACTAAATAGTAAGCTAGGATCAGGCCACTGCACTCTAGCCTGGATGACAGAACAAGACCCTGTCTCTAAAATCTAGACTCATTTATTCAGTTCCTACTCTCCATTTCCACTAGAATTTTCTACTGAGTATTTCATTTAACATCAAGACAGTATTTTTCTCACAAACCTGTTTACAATCCACCTATCCCTTCTAAATCATCCCCGTTTCAGTAAATCGCTCTACTATCTACCTAATTCTTTGACTCAGAAATCAAAGAAAAATATTTAATTTCCTAAATCAAATCAGTCAGCAATAATTGTTGGTTCTATTTCCAAAATACATTTCAAACTCACTTGCTTGTCTCCATTTTGAACTAGGACACCATTATTTCTCACTGCAATTACCGCACCAGCCTCCTAAATGATCTACTAGCCAATTCATTTGTCATACTGCCTCAAAAGTAACTCCTTTACTTCTGTTTTTGTTTATGATGGAGTAGCTTGTTAGAGACCAATGCTCACGCTGAAAACAACTAAAAAAGCCAGAAATCATTGAAAACAAAAATGAAACAATCACCAAAGCAACCTACCTGTTTATTAATGTTATAGAGAAACTGCTAAAGAAACTAGAACTTGAGGGTCCAAAGATTCTGGAAGGAGAGGGAAGTAGAGAGGTAAGATGACATTCTAAAATTGCTTTTTCCCTTAGAGTATTTGCTGATTTTTGTTGTGGAACGGGAGGTTAAAAGTATGGCCAAAGGATTCAGGAATGCTGCTGCTAGTGGGGCAGGGCCTCTTGCATTCTCATGAGCTGGAAAGACAGAAACTGTAGACTCAAAGGCTTAGAATCCAGCTGAAAAAGGCAGGCTTGAAAAGGGAGCCTGACATATGGCAGGCTTTTCCCTCTAAATATGAATCATATTCTGAACTTGTACAGGCAAAAGGCTAAGAAGCAAAGCAGAAAACTCCTGAAAAAAGCAGGAAGCTTCTAAAAATCAGAGTCAAGTTTTTGGAAGTTTTGAAATGCTAAGGAGACAGTGATTAGAGATCATAACCTGCCAAGCACAGGTGACTCAATGAACACTCAGGGAACTCAGCTGGAACCCTTTGAGCAGTGGTTCCCAAACACTGGTGTACATTAGAGTCACCAGGAGGGCTTGGTAAAACACAAATTGCTGGGCCCCAACCACACTTTCTCATTTGATAGGTCTAGAGTAGAACCCAAGAGTTTGCATTTCTAACAAGTTCCCAGGCGGTGCTGCTGCTAATCTGGGAACATCTTTACCAATACTGGTATAATGAAATGCATCAACATTTGGACAATCTATAACTCTCATTGAAGCGATATTTTCCAAATGACCAATGAATGATGTTACAAAATTGTGCAGAGGTAAAAAACGATTAATTAAAGGTACAAGATAGACCAATGGATTTTAATGACTCTGAAAGTTCATTTGTATGGTTTCAGATTCCACAAAGCAACTAATCTTTAAGAAACTACTACTTTTTGAGTTCTGGTTTAGTAGCAATGAAGAATAGCCACCACTGTCTGAAAAGACAAATAAAATACTCTTTCCTTTACCAACTACCCATTTGTGTAAAGTCATATTTTCTTCAAATATTTAAAGAAAACAACATATCACGAGAGAATTAATTCAGAAGCTGATATGAGAATCAGGGTGTTTTCTATTAAGCCAGACATTAGGGAGATGTGCAAAATGTAAAACAATGCCACTATACTCACTAGTTTTTTAAAAATTTGGTTGTGGAAAATATAAATTTTAATAAATATGTTATTTATATTAACATGTAACAAATTTAATATTTTAAAATGAATTAGATAAATATCTTAAAAACTTTCTCAGTTTTAATATCTAGTATTGTAAGTGTTGATAGATAGAATACACATAACAAAGTCTTTTTGGGTCTGAGACTAAAAAGTTTGATAACTGTTGCTTTCATACAAAATGCATAACATTAAAAAAAATTACTTTGCATACCAAAGTAAGGCCTGAAAACCAAAATACAATAGAAACAGAGGAGAGCTAGATATCAGAAGTATCAGACAAGGGATTTGAAATAACTATGAATAATATATTTAAGAAAACAGAAACAATGAGAAATATGCATAAAATTTTGAAGAACTTCACAGAGAACTGGATTCCATAAAAAAGAATCAACTAGAAATTTTAGAAATGAAATTAAGAACTTAATCGGTTTAGAGCAGATTAGACAGTGTACAAGGACAATGAACTAGAAAAAATTACTAAAAAATATCTACACAAAAAAGGATAGAAATATACACAAGAGTATAAAAGACATGAGATACAGTGAAAAAAGTGGGAGCTGAAAATACACACTTCTGGAGTTTCAGGAGAGTAGAGTGGAAAAAAGATAGGAGGCAATATTTGAACAGATTACCAATAATGAAGTATAATCTTCTAAAACGGATGAAAGAACAACATCATCCCATAGATTCAAGAAGCTCTACAAACCACAATCAGGATAAATGCAAAGAAAATGACACCAACTCACATCCAATAGAACTGCTGAAAATCAAAAGCAAAAGACACTCTCAAAAATGATTTAAGGCCCCAGTATTACCTGTGGAGTAGCCAAAATGGTATTTTATTTCAGATTGTAATAACTCAAGGAAGTATGCGGTATTCTTTGAATGATCACTATATTTAACAATCAATTTACTAAAGAAAAAAGTACAAAATTAAAAAAAAGAATGAAGCGAACAAGTCAAGAAACAGAAAAAGGAACATAGGTGAGTTAAATATAAAACAAAAAGTAACATAATATAAAATATACTCGAATATCAGTAGCTACATTAAATGTAAAAGGACTGAATATGTGAAGTCTAAAATTGTCACTGAAAAAAAATCTGCATGTTGCTTAGAAGAGACAAACTTCAATAATAAAGATAAAGAAATGCTGAAAGTAAAAAGATAGAAAAAAATAAACCACGTAAACACTAACCAAAAAAAACTAAAGCTATAAATAATTTTGGATAAAGTAGACTTTATGGCAAAAAGCATTACTACAGATTAAAAGCGATACTTCAAAACAAGGGGGAAATTCACATGGAAGACACAACAATCCTAAATCATTTGTCACCAAAATCATCCCATTACCACAAGCAAAAATAAATAAATAAAAGACAAATCTAAATGAAGAAAAAGACAAATTCACAATCACAGAAGGCTTTATATCTATCTTAACAGATAAAAGGGCAGGTAGATAAGAAATCAGTAAGGATACAGCATATCTGAACAATATAGACAACACACTTTACTCACATATCTAGAACACTGTATCCAATAACTGCAGAATAAGTGATCACAGTATCTACCAAAACTGACCATATGCTAGATCACTGAAATCAGAGTACATTCTCTTCCCAAATGGAATTAAGCTAGAAATCAGTACTATAGAGATAATAACAAAATCCTCAATTGTTTGAAAATAAGGCAATACATGTCAAATAACACACAGGTCAAAGACAAAATCATAATGAAAATTATAGTATTTTGAACTGAATGATAGCTGAAGTCAATAATCTAAATCTTCATATCAAAAAATTAGAAAAAGAACAGCAAATTAAATCCAAATATAGCAGAAGAAAGGAAGAATAATAATGATGCAAAAATTAATTTGTAAATGGAGATTAATAAACGATGATATAAATTAATAAATTATCCATATTGAGAATGAAAAAGTATAATAGTGTAACACTGCAGCTACTACAAACAGTTAACAAAGTAATAGGAAGATACTATGAATAACTTTATAACAATAAATCTGAAATTTTAGGTGAAATGCACAAATTTCTATGAAAAAACTAACCAAAACTAAAATAAGAAGAAATAGAAAATTTGAAAGAGATATGTATCTTTTAAGTAAATTAAGCCTGAAATTTTAAATCTTCCCACAAAGAAGTCTCAAAGCCCAGATGGCTTCATTTGTGAATTCTTACAAATATTTTAAAAAGAAACAAGACTTATCTTATACAAATGTTGATAAAATAAAGAACACTGCCCAATTCCTTTTGGGAGGCCAGAGTAATCTCGATAGCAAAATGTATCAACCTTCCAAAAAAGCAAAATTGTCAGTTAATTTTTCTCATAAATAGAGGCATTCTTTCCCCTTTAAATGGGAAGTACTTTTTATGTACTCTATAGGAAATCTTTGCCTAGTCTATGCTTTTTACATAGAAGTTTTATTGTTTTATCTTTCACATTTAGGTTTGTTTAATTAAATAAGCAGGAGGCCGTTAGCCCAGGGCTGTCTCCATACTGTGAGTTCCTACATAGCAAATGCAACCTAACTTACAAGTACATAAACAAACTGAAACTCAACTTAGACATACAACAAACAACCCAGCTTCAGCCAGTCACAGGCAGCCAACTCATCGCACCATGCCCAAATAAGGCAAATGCCTCATTACACCATGCCCTAATAAGGCAGATCCCTAGCTGTAGCTAATCATGATTTCCCTACTTTGCTTCTGTGTCTGGCCTGTAAAAACTCACTGCTCACACTACTGGGGTGGGGGTGGGGAATTTTAAACCTTTTCTGGTTCTGAGTACTGACTGATAATGAATCATTCTTTGCTCAAATATACTTTACTAAATTTAATTTGTCTAAAGTTTTTTTGACAGGTTATAACCCATTAAGAATTAACTTTGTGTATGGTATGTGTGGGGGTCAAGATTAATTTTTCCCAAATGCACATGTAGAAAGATCAATGCCACTGCCTTGACTCATGCTAAGACACCAGCAGTTCTACTCATCAATGTTTTTGCATGATCAGTACAAAGGTCAACACAGTGGTAAAGAAAAATAGTTACAATTTGTGTACCTTTCTGCCTATATATTATTCAATATAAAAATACTTAAAAATAAAAATAAATAAATAGAGATTGAGTCTAAAAAATAGGATTTCTTAAAA
>JAQIFY010004017.1:0-12098 GCA_028533085.1 Varecia variegata
AGTGGTATCTACATACAGCCTCGAAAAGGAAGAAAATTCTGACACACGTGTAACAACATGGATGAAGCTCGAGGACATCACACTAAGTGAAACAAGCCAGTCACAAAAAGACAAATACTGTATGAGTCCACTTATAGAGGTACTAGAGTAGTCAAAAATAGAGACAGAAAGTAGAATGGTGGTTGTCAGGGGCTGGGGAGAATGGGGAGTTGGTGTTTAATGGGTACGGAGTTTCTGTTTGGGAAGATGAAAAGCATTCTGGAGGTGGGTGGTGGCAATGGGTGCATGTCAGTGTGGATGTACTTAATGCCACTGAATGTTCGTTTGGAAATGGTGAGGATGATAACTTTTATGTTATGTGTATCTTATCACAGTTGAAAAAAGAAAGAGGCCGGGCGCGGTGGCTCACGCCTGTAATCCTAGCACTCTGGGAGGCCGAGGCGGGAGGATCGCTCAAGGTCAGGAGTTCGAGACCAGCCTGAGCAAGAGCGAGACCCCGTCTCTACTAAAAATAGAAAGAAATTATCTGGCCAACTAAAATATACACAGAAAAAATTAGCCGGGCATGGTAGCGCATGCCTGTAGTCCCAGCTACCCGGGAGGCTGAGGCAGAAGGATCGCTTGAGCCCAGGAGTTTGAGGTTGCTGTGAGCTAAGCTGATGCCACGGCACTCACTCTAGCCCGGGCAACAAAGCGAGACTCTGTCTCAATAAAAAAAAACAAAAAAAACAAAACGAAAAAAGAAAGATTTACAATTCCAGGGAGAAGAAAGATATTCTCTCCTACACTGCTCATAGGAGGCAAGGTCAGCCCAACATACTGGGAGCGTCATTGGCAGTGTGCATGAAAATTTATATATGCTGACCTTTTCAGCAATTGGATTGAGCCTACCTAGAAGTACTGACAGAAGTCCACAAACATACATAGAAAGCGTTTTCTTTGAGGCATTGTTCCTCATACTGAACACTTGAAAATAATCCATCAGCTGGGAAATAGCTAAGTAAATTATGGTATAGCTCAGAAAATGAAACATTATGTAGTCATAAAAAGGAATTAAAGCTATACGTTCTAACTTAGAAAGATGTTCAAGATGGCCAGGCGCGGTGGCTCATGCCCGTAATCCTAGCACTCTGGGTGGCTGAGGCGGGAGGATCGCTTGAGTCCAGGAGTTGGAGGTTTCAGTGGGCTATGATGATGTCACTGCACTCTAGTCAGGGCGACAGAGACACTGTCTCAAAATTTTAAAGAGTGAGCTCATGCCAGAACCCTGGGAAGGGAGAGTCGCTGTCAGATCTAGCTGGTCTGTGGGACTCTGAGGGAAAGCTCGCACCAAGTAGACGCTGTTCTGCCACCATGGGTAAAGGAGACCCCAACAAGCTGAGGGGCAAAATGTCCTCGTATGCCTTCTTTGTACAGACCTGCCGGGAAGAGCACAAGATGAAACACCTGGACTCTTCCATCAATTTCACTGAATTCTCCAAGAAATATTCAGAGAGATGGAAGACCATGTCTGCAAAGGAAAAAGTGACAAAGCTCGCTATAATAGAGAGATAAAAAATTATGTTCCCCCCAAAGGTGATAAGAAAGGATAGAAAAAAGATCCCAATGCTCCTAAAAGGCCACCCTCTGCCTTCTTCCTGTTTTGCTCTGAACATTGCCCAAGGATCGAAAGTGAACACCCAGGCCTAACCATTGGGGACACTGCAAAAAAGTTGGGTGAAATGTGGCCTGAAGAGTCAGCCAAAGATAAACAACCATACGAACAGAAAGCAGCTAAGCTAAAGGAGAAATAAGAAAAGGATATTGCTGCATACCGTGCCAAGGGCAAAAGGGAACCAGGAAAGAAGGGCCCTGGCAGGCCAACAGGCTCAAAGAAGAAGAGTGAACCAGAAGATGAGGAGGAAGAGGAAGAGGAGAGGAAGATGAAGACGATGAGGAAGAGGAAGATGAAAATGAGGAGGAGGAAGATGAAGAATAAATGGCTATCCTGTAAGGATGCATATGGAGTGTGTATGCTCAGGCAATTGTTTTGCTAAGAACAGTGAATTTAAGTGCAGCTCAATATTAGCTCAGTATAAAAACTGTACGGATTTTTTGTGTAGCTGATAAGATTCTTTGTAGAGAGAATACTTTTTAAAAAAAAAAGCAGGTTGTAGCTTTCTGAGGGGCTACTATTAACATTAATACATACAATTAGATTTTAAAGCTTCTGATGTTGAATGTTTCTCTGTTTTTCAGGGCTCATGTGATGATATTAAACCCAACTAGATAGTCTCCATACTTTAATATCAACTCCACCATGTAATCTAACCCAATCCCAGGAGCAATGGTTCCTCTTACTCACAGATTCTGGACAATGGAAGGAGACATCTTTGGAGGGCCATTCTGCTTGATACACATATAAATGTCCATATATGTAACATACATGATGAAATATGCACAGGAAAAAGGCTGGGAGAGAACACAGCAAAAAGTAACCTGAGGCTCTCCCTCAAGTTGGGATTACAGGAGACTTTTCTCAACTTCCCACTTTTGTATGTGGATTTCTCATGATGACTACAGTAGAAGGTTATCAGTCTTCCTCTTAGTATCCACTCCCTTCCTTGCATGTCAGTGTCAAGACTTTGCTTTGAGGGAACTGTCCCTTTTCTCAGTCATTTACAGGGATGAACCCTGTCTGCCGTCAGCCAATCAACACATCCCATTGCATTGGCACAGCGATTGGTTCAGGGATGGTTACATTACCCAATTTGAGTGTGTGGACCCAGGAGGGGCCGTGGCTGAGGCTTCAGTTGTGGCCTCAAAGCCAAATGGACACACAACCTGGCAGTGCTGAGAGCTGTCACAAAGGACAGATGATGCAATGGGGGCAAGACGAAGGGGAGATGGTGGTCAGAAACCGGGAGGCCTCCTTGGAGGTTGTGGAATTTAATCTGCATAGAAAGGATGGAAAGGACAAATTTACTTTCTTCCTTCCTTCCCTTCTTTCTTCCTTCCTTCTTTCCTTTTCTCTCCCTTCTTTCTTTCCTTCCTTCCTTTTTTATTTTTTTTTTCCTTCCTTTCTTCCTTCTTTCTTTCCTTCCTTTTGCTTTTGGTTAAGATGGCTTGCGCTGCACATAACAGAGTATCTGACCATTATTATATCAACAGAAAAAGAAGGGCTTAGGATTGGTTAAATCAGCATCTTGGCCCTGTCAGGGCTCCAAGCTGCTTCTCTTATCTCCCCCTCTTGGGGCAGGATGGCTGCTATCACTCCAACACCACAGCTTTGCATGGGAATGTCCAAAATGAAAAAGGTCCCCATCTGTCCCTTCTAACCAGGACAGAAACATTCCCCAGTGTCCTTCATGCTGCTCCAGCAGACTTCCGTCTGGTCTGGTTGACCAGAACATGAACACAGGCCCACCCAATGTCATTACTGGCAAAGGGAATAATGATCATTGTGTGTCCCCAGGGCTAGGGCACAGAATCAGCTCTCTGAACACCTGGAACCTGGACAAAATTTGGGTCCCATTAGCAAGGAAGAAAGAGGGAATGACAGTTGGTTAGTTAGGCAGCCACTGTGTTCCCAGCACTGAGCAAGACAGGCACATTTCCTCCGTGCAGGGAGTGTCCGGTTGGGCATGGAGGGAAAGGGCAGGGAGGACAGTAGATGAGTTTTTGTCAGGGCTCTGAGGGAAGGGATCCCTGACAGATATTGAGAGAGGACAGTCTTGATGCTGTCACCCACTTTGTACACTGTCCCAGAGCCTGTTCTGCACCGAGATGCAAAACCTAGATCTTCCCCAGGGCCTCTGCTGTGGTAGCATCCTTTGGTCACAGAACTCACACACAGCAACAGTGACTCGAACTGTGCTTGCCTTGTACAGTGTTCAATTTGAGTTTGGAAAGTAGGGGCTTATGTCCCAGTGTGGGGAAGGGGAAATAACGATGAACAGGAAATGTGGTGGCAGCTATATTAGTTTCCCAGGGCTGCCAGAACAAATGACCACAAATTGGGTGGCTAAAAACAACAGAAATGTGTTCTCTAACTGTTCTGGAGGCCAGGAGTCTGAAAGCACCATGTGGACAGGGCCACGCTCCCTCTGCAGGCTCCAGGGAAGAGTCCCTCTCTGCCTCTTCCACCTTGCAGTGGCTCCCGGCAATCCTTGGTGCTCCTTGGCTTACGGCTGCATCACTCCAGTCTCTGCCTGTGTGGTCACATGGCACTCTGTCTGTGTCCAAATTTCCCTTTCTTGTAAGGACACCAGTCACTGGGTCAGGGCCCACCCTAATGACTGCATCTTAACTTGATTACACCTGAAAAGGCTCATTTCCAATAATGTAACAGAAGTAAGGTCCTGAAAAAGGGCGAAATGTACTACAAGTTGTCTCTTTTAACCACACTTCCATGCTTTTGGGGAATTAAAACCTGCATTCCTGCCCAGGGCCAGTAATCAGAGGGACAGAAGAATGTTCTTTGTTTTAAACCACAGGAGATGGCTCAACAGAATTATCTGGGCAAAGGGTATGAGGACATCTTCACAGGAGATAAGGCCAACCAGGACCACCAACCATGGTTAAACAGCAATAGCCCGAAGTTGAAAATCTTATTTAAAATCTCTGCATTTCTGCTTAATGGGAGGATGTTGGGCCTTAAAGAGGAGAGTCTGCCATCCTCCTCATTTGCCAGCAAACTAATAAACTTCTCTTTTTTTCCTCAAACCGCTTTGTCCTCGTTCTTTGTTCAACCACAGGGACAAGTACCAAACTTTCGGTGACAATAAGGTCACATTCACACAAGCGGTTAGGACCTCAACATATCTTTTGGGGGAACAAATTCAATCTGCAACAGCAGGGTAAAGAAGAGGGGAATGGGGGTGTGAGGAAGGTCAACATCAACACCGTCAACTTCTGTTGGCTGCTCTCAACAGAGTCCAGCAGAGCCTGGGGAGACAGAGGGAGAAAAAAAGATGATCCCGGTACCCACAGATGTTCAGGGCCAGAGCCATTCTGGGAGCAGGAGATTTGGGGTGGGCCATTACTCCCTCCTAAGCTCCCCACCATCCTGAGCCCTCTGTTTGTGAAGTGGGGCCTCAGTTATCTCCTTCATCACACAGGGACAATATGCCCCCTGCACCACCCCTGCACACTCCGTTCCAGGCCTGTGTGTGAGCTGTTCCCTCTGCCTGGACTCTTTCTCATCAGTCCCAGCCCCCCAGGTGACCAGGCCAATTCCTGCTTAGCTGTCCCATCCTCCCCAGAGTCTCCTCCTGCCCCTCCAAGGCCTGAGTGGGTTTTTTTTGGGAAAAAGTCTCAAACTACATTTTTCTTCTGCTCTCACACTGCTACCAAAAGTTTGATACCTGTCCCCAAGGCTGAATCATGAGAATGAAGAATGAGGACAAGTGGTGTGAGGAAAAGGAAAGAGAAGTTTATTAATTTGTCAGCAAATGGGGAGGGCAGTGGACTAGCGTGTCAGAGACTGCCATCCTGGCTTCAGGCAGAAATACAGGGCTTTTTGAAAGGGGGATTTTCAGCAGTTGGGCTCGGGTCTACGTGACCAGCATCACATGTTTAACTATAATTGGTGGTTTGGGTCAACCTTATCTCCAGTGACAGCGGTCTCGTGACCCTTGTCCAGACAATTCTTTTGAGCCATCTCCTGTGATTTAAGACACTAGAAAACAAACAGCAAAGAACATTTTCCTGTCCCTTTGATTACTGGCCTGGGGGAAGGAATGCAGGTTTTAATTCCCCAAAGGGTGGGGGTTTTAGAGAACTCGTAAAACATTTCCTTGTCCTTTTTCCAAACTGTACCTCTGTTACAGCACCACCACAGCAGTCATACACACAGAAGACTTCCGTGACCAAATGTGGGGGTTTTTCCCCACACGCCAAGAGGCGGACACCAGCTATGTTACTGAAAGTTCAGTACTTTTTCCCCTTTGGTACTTGTCCCCAAGGCCGAATCAGTGAGAATGAAGAATGAGGATGAGTGGCTTGAGGAAAAGGAAAGAGAAGGTTATTACTTTGCTGGCAAATGAGAAGGGTGGCAGATTAGTATCTTAAAAGACCACCGTCCTGCCTTTAAGCAGAAATAGAGGGCTTTTTAAGGGGGGTTTTGAGAGGGTGGGCTCAGGTCTATGTGACCAGAATTACATGTCATGGCCTTGGGCTATTGCTGCTTATTTATAGTTGGTGGGTTTGGTCGACCCTATGTCTGGTGAAGATGATCTGGTTGTTGAGCCATCTTCTGTGGTTTAAGATACTATTAATAGAAAAAGAAGAGCAAAGAACATTTTCCTGCCCCTTTGATTACTGGCCCTGGGCAGGAATGCAGGTTTTAATTCCCAAAAAGAGTGGGGATTTTAATGAGACAACTGGTAAAACATTTTGCCCTTTTTCAGATCTTTACCTCTGTTACAGCTGGGCATCTTCTAATTCAACTCTGACACTATCTACCTGGACACTAGCCGAAAGTCCAGGCCTCTGGAACTTCTGACCAACCAGCTTCAAGTTGGGGTTCCAACAATCCCCTCTTTGTGTTCTATAAATTTGCTAAAGCTGCTCACAGAACTCAGGGAAACATGTTTACCAGTTTATTATAAAGGATTTTACAAAGGATACAGATGAAGAAATGCATATGGCAAGGTATGGGAGAAGGAGCATGGAGCTTCCATACAAGGGCACCACCCTCCAGGAACCTCCACCTGTTCAGCTATCCAGAAGCTCCCTGAACCCAGTCCTCTTGGGTTTTTGATGGAGGCGTCATTACAGAGGCATGTTTAATTAAACCATTGGCCATTGGTGATCAACTTGACCTTCACCTCCTCTCCCCTCCCCAAAGTTGGGCCCTCTAATCATGCATTGGTCTTTCCTGTGACCAGTCCCACCCTCAAGCTATCAGTCTACATTAGCATACAAAATACAGCACTTTGGACATTCAAAGGATTTTAGAAGTTTCACACCAGGAAACAGAATAAAGACCAAATATATATTTCACAATATCACAATGGTGTCCCACTCTGATGACTGGTACTTTCCCCCACCCCATAGATTTTAAGCCCACCAGGGCAGTGACCAGTGTTGTCCCAACTCCCAGCTCTTTAACCATTTTTTGGTCAAAGGAATAAATGAATGAAAGCTCTTTATAAATTCTAAGTTTCCTTGCCAAGTGCCCTACCTCCCTCCCCACTCCCATGGAGAAATTCCCTCTTTTGAAAGCAAGCAAGATGGCTGTGCTCAGTGGCAATACCGTAGCCAACGAGCTTTATCCCTGGTGCAATTATTGCTCACAGAAAGAAAGCAAGACAGAAAAAAGCGACTGTGCTAGGAAAGGCTACGTGAGGCCTCCCTGGGTGCACTGGCCTGTGTTTCCCAGGGGTTCTACCCAAAAACAGAAACAACATTCAAATACACTCAAATATAACAAGTGGGGGTGGTAGAGGGGAGGAAACTCATGGGCCCTGAGGCTCAGCCCGGAGCAGCGTCAGGGAAGTGCAGCTCGAACTATAACAAAAGGAACTAAAAGAGGTCCCACTTCACTGCATTTCTCAAAGGATATAAAGGAGATTTTAATTTAAATCCTGTGACAACACTTCCCTGATCCCCTTTTGTCCCACCCAGCCTTAGTTCTCTCAAGTTCCACATTCTCCACAGTCAGAAAGAAAAACAAGATTCTCCACTCCCAGCTTGACTTTTCTCTCCCCACCCCCACCCTCCTACACCCCACCCACCTTTCTTTTTTAATTGTGGTAAAATATACAAATATATATAACGTAATATTTACCAACCTAACCACTTTAAGTGCACAATTCAGTAACATTAGGTACACTTATGCTGTTGCCTAACCATCACTGCTGTCCGTCTCCAGAACTTTTTTTTTTTAGAGACAGAATCCCGCTATGTTGCCCAGGCTGACCTTGAACTCCTGGGCTCAAGCCATCCTCCTGCCTCAGCCTTAGGAGTCACTGGGACTACCTCTGTGAGCCACCACTCCCAGCTCAGAACTTTCATCATCCCAAATAGAAACTACACACATTAAACAGTAATTCCCACTCCCTTCTCCCCAGCCCCTGGTAACCTCTAATCTACTTTCTGTCTCTATGAGCTTGACTCCTCTGGGCACCTTGTATAAGTGGAGTCATATAATATTTGTTCATGTGTGACTTATTTCACTGAGCATCATGTTTTCAAGATTCATCCATGTGGTAGCATGTGTCAGAATTTCCTTCCTCTTTAAGGCTGAATATTCCCTTGCATGTATATCCCATGTTTGGGTCACCCATTCATCTGCTGATGGACATGAGTTGTTTCCACTTTTTGGTTATTGTGAATAATGCTGCTATGAACACGGACTTGCAAACGCCTGTTCCAGTCCCTCTTTTCAATTCTCTTGGATATTTACACAACTGGTAGTGGAATTGCTGGGTCTTGAGGGAATCTAATGTCCAATCATTTGAGAAATTGTTTTGCACAAACTGTTTTCCACGTGGGTTTCTACTGTTTCCAATGACGGCATCATTTTACATTCTCAGCAGCAAAGCGCTAGGGTTCTGAATTCTCCACATCCTCTCTAACACTTGCTATTTTCTGTTTTTTCATGACAGCCATCCTACGAGGTATGAAGTGTGGTTTGGATTTGCTCCAGGCCACTTTGCACTGAGTGGTCCAGGACTCTCTTTGTGATGCACCATTAACTTGACTTTGACTCTTCACCCCCACAAGCAGCTGCCTCGCTCTCATCTCCAATTCAACAATCCAACTGGCTCAGCCAAGTCTATGATTGATTCTCTTTGGGGCTGGTGTCTCTCCCTGGCCCCACCAGCTCTGGCCAGGGGGATGGAAGGAGGTGGTCTGTGGGGCTTCCCTTTGCGGGAATGGGGTGAATTGCTTTCTAGACAGGGTTATTGGGGGTGGGCAAGAGCAGACTTGGGCAGTGTAGACCTGTGTAGACCTGCAGTCAAAATGTCAGGCAGGATGCATGTCTTCTGTGTTTGGTCACAAGGAACCAGCCCTCAGAAATGTCATACCAAGAGGGGAGCCAGCTCCTGTAAATAAACTCAAGTTGATCAAGCTCCCAGGCCCAGGAGTAGCTACCCAAATGCTCTTGTTTTTCTTTTCTTCAGGGTGTTTTTTCACTCATTTACAATGAGAAATAGATGGGCCAGGAGGACAGCACCTGCACAGGCAGACCCATGCGGGCTCTCCCTGCAGCCACGCCCCACAGGAAGCCCAGTTGTGATCAGACTGTGTGGTGAGGGTAGCATTGCAGCAAGGAGACCCAGGAGGGGACTGCCCATCCCAGGGACCAGGAGCCAGGACACTCTCACCCCTGCAGGGCCAGGGCAGCCCTGTCACAGCTGGCTTTTTGTGTTTCCTTTATTTGTGCTCTTCGATGGCAGCTCTCAACAGTCTAGAGATACCAATCCACTTTGAGGAGCTGATAGAAGAGCCACTATCTAGAAAAACCGCACATAAACACCTAGTTTTGCGTTCAGTGTTATGGTTTTGAGACGGTGCTCTGTGTCCACCAACTCCGTTTCCCTTTCCTCCCGGGCACGCAGGAACATCGCGTTTCCCAGCCTTCCGGGGGCTTAACTGAGGCATGTGATTGAACTGAGAGAGCAGAAATGATGGACAGCACTTCCAGGCCTGGTCCCTAAAACCTCCCTTGTCATCTTCCTTTCTCTCTCTGTTCCCTGAAGGCCAGATGCAGAGGACCCAGAGGAGGACTCCCAGCCCTCCAAGCAAGCAGAGGGAGGAGCCTGAGCCCCTGAATGACCGCGTGGAAGGGGCTCTCCCCACCCAAAGCCAACCTGCTTGGCGCTGTGGTCCAAATACAAAAGAAACGTGTATGTGTGAAGCCACGGAGACCGGAGGGTTGGACTAACCTCACCAGCGCTCACCCGGAGGTGGCCATCGGCAAATCCTCACTCTCCTGCTCAGCCTGTCCTGGTTGTATCCAAACCAGACACCCCTCTGCTTACTTATGTAACACTCTCTAAATTACAAGCATGTTCCTCTCCCACCTATGCAAGTCACTGGGTCCCCAACCTTCACTAATGCATTTTCACACACTCTTGGTGGACGCCCACGATGGCAGCTGTGTTTGTTGTACTGATGAGTGCTTGAGGCCAACAGAAACTACATGAATCCTTGGGTAACCTTGAGTGTCTCACTTAACTATCTTTTGTTCAACTCTTTTCATCACGGACTCATTCCTGCCCTGCCCACCCCACGAGCACTGAAGTAGAGAGGCCTGCGAGCCTCACTAGGGAGAGAGCTCCTGCAGTAATCAGGAAAATCCATCACGATCGCTCGGATGGCGGCAGTGAGCTAACGCTCTGCTCCCTCTACCTGGGGCACCCTCTGTCCCCCATCAGCCTATGAGCTTTTCCTCCTGTGTGCCCTGCCCAGTGGCGTCCGGACTGAGAGCCTCTGTGACTGCAGAGTTTCTTTCTGCTACCCCGTAAGCTGTGCTCCAGCCCCTGCCCTGGAGGGTTCCCCAGGGGACATAGGCAGTATCCACAGGATGGGGCTGTCTGAAAGGCACTCTGGGGCCACAGAAATCTCAGCCTCCACATCCTTGTCTCAGACTCTCGGGGCATTTTGTCCACTCTTTGTTTCATATAAATGTTCTTCTGACTAATGCCAATCATGTGTCCATAGAACCAGAGGATTTTTCTAGGGAAAAAGGTAAAGAGGAGGTGGACCTGGAGGGTCCTGGGTTTGCCCTTCCGGCACTTGCTCTATCTAGGTCAAGAGCCAGGCGGGAAGCTCTTAACAGCATTGCCCAAGAGTGAAGGAGGCTGGAGGACTGGATGCGGGAGGGGGTCACCCGCCTCAGCTCCCCTCCCACAGCCCAGAGAGATGGGGACCAGGTATGAATGCCTGAAAGCCCCCTGGGTGGAGGAAGCTGTAGGAGTTAGGGCAGGGGGCAAGGGGAGCAGGAATGGCCATCAGCCAGCACAGGGGCAGGGCGGGCAGGAGTGTCCCTGCTGGGAAGAGGCAGGATCAAAGCCGATGGAGGGCTCTCCAGGGCAAAGGCAAACACAGAGTCCCTGCTGCTCCCCCAGAGCCCTGCCCCCAGGCCCCACCCCCAGCTATAAAGGCCCCTACCCCAAGCAGGTGCCCAGGCTTCCGAGGTGTCATGGCCAAGTCACACCTGCTGCTGTGGCTGCTGCTGCCTACATTCTGTGGCCTGTGCACTGGTGAGTCCCCCAGCATTCCTGTCACAGGCAGCCCCGCCGCTTACAGAGCACCCCCTCTGTGCCAGGTGTTACCCCCAGTCCATACATGATCCTCATCTTAAAGACAAGGCAGCCAGGGGCATTCTGACAAGGGGCTCAGAGAGGCTTCAGGGCTTGCCCAAGGTCACGTAGGCGGTGGGTACTGGATGCAGGGGGAACCCAGAGCTGCCTGACTCCAGCGTGTCTAATGGCCATCCACTCCCAGGATAATTGGGTTTAGAGGTTGGGTGGAGTCAGAATGCCCGGTGTGTAGCCTGGATTCTGGCTAAGGTTGCTCTGGCCCCAAACTGCAGCTGTGTGGGCTGCCCCATCCCTGGCCTGTGCCCAGGGCCCCGAGTTTTGGTGCCAAAGCCTGGAGCAAGCGTTGCAGTGCAGAGCCCTGGGCCACTGCCTGCAGGAGGTCTGGGGACATGTGGGAGCCGTGAGTACCACCAAGGATGAATGGCAACTGGGGGCCTGGGATGGAGGGTGCCGGGTGGGCTCTGGATGAGCCTGAGGGGACTGGAGCTCCCATGTGGGGCGATGGGGTGAGATGAAATGGGATAGGGTGGGTGGGATGGGGTAGTGTCCTGGCAGCCCCTGCCTGAGAGAGCCTGCTCACTAAAGCTGAGAGCATGCCCCCCGTCGTGCGACCCCACCTTGGGGTCCCTCCCCAGGACGACCTGTGCCAAGAGTGTGAGGACATCGTCCACATCCTCACTAAGATGACCAAGGAGGCCATTTTCCAGGTGATGAGGCCCTGATGCTGGGTGAAGCTTGGGGTCCAAGAGATGAGGGACAGGGCAGGGAAGGGGTGAGCCCCATGAAGGGGTCTCTTGCGGGCTGAGGGTGAGACCTGGCTTTGCTGGGGACTCCAGGCTCCTC
>JAQIFY010004018.1:0-12097 GCA_028533085.1 Varecia variegata
TCCCGCGCCCGCCAGCTTTGTAGAGACCAGCTGCCTGTTGCTATGGCGATTTGGTTACAGAAGGGCAATGCAGGGCACCTAACCCAAGTGCTTTTTTAACCAAACCACATGCTTATTAAAAGAAAGGAGAAAGTTTCCATTAAAATATCTGGGCTGATTACATTTGGAAACTTAATAACATGTGTTGACTCAAATAACTCCCATTGAACTGAACCCCAGCAGGGCTCAGAGTTCACCAGGGGAACAAATATCTCTGCTGAAGCTTGGCATCTTAACCCTGTTTAACATTTTAATTAAGAAGGGAAAATTCGGTGTCATTTGCTTTTCTGTGGTCTCCAGGAGCGGCAGGGGACACGCTTGAGAATTCCTCCAAGAGGACAGCGGAAAGAAATACATTAGCTAATTAGGGATGGTGCATAACATCTATATACAAGATATATATGCTCCTTCTTTGTTTTCTTGGCCAGCTTTTTCACTGCCTTCCTCTTTCCAGATGGATTTCTTAGAAGAGGATGCATGAGTATACCTTCTCTTTTTTTCTTTTAAATACTGTTAATTGAGAGTTAAATTGTTGCTTGAGTCTTTTACTCTATACAGCCAGAGAAAGGCGAGAAGAGAGGCACCAAGCTACAGCCTCACTCTTGGGAAATGCTCAGAATTTAGTAACTTCAGAAACTTGTCC
The DNA here is from genome assembly GCA_028533085.1 of Varecia variegata. Classification (NCBI taxonomy): domain Eukaryota; kingdom Metazoa; phylum Chordata; class Mammalia; order Primates; family Lemuridae; genus Varecia; species Varecia variegata. The sequence continues at coordinate 683 of JAQIFY010004018.1, forward strand.
TCAAATCCACATTTCATAACCATCTGAACTCGTCCTTTTCATTAGCATTTCCTTTTTCTAGCCAGGTGGGCACCCTGGGGACTGTTTCTTCTGATGGCCCCAGTTAAGTAGAACAATCTTATCTTCCCTCTTTTCCAAAGGAGCTTGTGAAAGGGAGTTTAAAACTGCAGACAGGGGAGGGCCCAGCATGGGGCGCCCAGAGGCAGTGGTGTCTACACACGCCCTACTGGGCTGCTGGGTTTGCCCCCATTAGGGGGTTAAAAAAAAAAAAAAAGCAAATTGAAATAAGAAATAGTAGAAAAATCAGTTTCAATAGAGGATGTGCACATTTTCAAATTCAAAAAGTGACCAGCAGAGGCTTTTTCTTTGTTTTAATTTGTTTTGCTTTGCTTTGCTTTGCAACACTCAACCCCCTCCCTGCACGCCGAGGTTTCCGTTAATTTTAAGCTGGGTTCTCCTTTTGACATCCCTTCATCTGCAATCCAGTCCTGTGCTGCTGAGAGTTTACTTCCTGGGAACCCTCCCTGCCCTGTTTGGCCTGCTGTCTCCTTCGGCCTGGGAAAGCAATACCCCAGAGCCCCCTCCATCCCCGGACCCAAAAGGACGGAGAACAACTCAACTATGTGTTAATTGCGTTAAGGCACTTTCTCTAATGAAATAGTGGCTTTCTCCATAGCAACGGTGATTAAAGGATGCAGAATGGCGGGTCCTCCAAGGCCTGTCTGTCTGGGAAGTGATTGCCACTTTACAGAACAATTCAGTCCAGATAGAAGTTTATTGTGCACATTTTGCCTGGGCTGACTGCTCAGGTCACACTCCCCAAAGCCTCTTTCTCTCAGAGCGCAGTTTTCAGGCTGATCTGGGGGAGGGAGTTGCGGGATATTTGCCGCCTGGCTGGGGGTGGTAGATGAGAGCTGTTTGGAGCTGGGGGTGGGGTGGGGACGGGGAGAAGAGAGCCGCTCCGCTCCGTTCAGGGGGTGGGGGAGAAAAATTCCAAAGCTTGTAGCCTGAATGTAAGTCATCTCCAAAGAAGCCCCATGCTTCATTAAGCATCTTTAAAAATGCTCATTGAGATGCCCAGAGGGGGTAAGGTCAATCCCCCCTCCATTTTTGTGCATCTTTCTAAAGCACACAGCACTCCTATTTTATACACTGTAGGGTAAGTGATTTTCAAAGTTGGAGGGAGGGGGAATTAAACATTATCTGGACTAAAACACGCAGAATGGGGCGAGGCGATCGCCCTGGCGGGTCGCAGGAGCTCCAGCGGAGGGGCAGCGCCCTGAGTCTCTGCTCTCCCTTCCTTCTTTCCTGCCCTTGTTCTCTTCTCCTCTCCTGCCTGTGGGGTGAATTGAAAGTGCGGAGGCTTGGATCACCCACAAACGGGCGAGTTGCAAAGCTTGCACAGCCTCACGCTTCTCATGCACAAATAAGGAAGAGCTGACAGAGACAGTCCTGCTGCAGCCACCGGGAACTAGGAGTGGCCAGGAGGCACTCCAGGGAGTTAGAGACATAGGCAGGAATATTAAAAGAAACTGAATATAACTGTGATTTTAAAATCCAGACTCAAGCTTGAACAAATGCTAAAATACAAATATGTTGTTATCTTAGAATAGAATCAGATTCAAATGTGTCCAGTTTCAGATCCCGATCCCTGGACCCTGAAGGCCTGGGTTTGAATCCTGACTCCTCGGCTTATGTGTGACCTGACTCTCTCGTGGGGCGGCCTCGGTTTCTCTATTTGTAAAACGGGGGTGAGAACAGCACCTACCTCAAGCGATTGTTAAGAGTATTGAAGGAGAGAATTATGTAAAGCATTTATTTCCTGGGACACTTGAGCAAGTGCTCAAAAATTATAATCATAGTAGTTCTCATCACACAGAGTGCTCTACACGATTGTACAGCACTCTAGGATTCACAAAGGGCTTCCGCTTACCTTAGCTGTCCTAACCTTCCTGACAACCCTGTGCTATTCGGATGAGGTTGTGCCTTGCTGAAGGGAGGTCAAATCCCCTTCCTCAAGTGCTGCCAGGCCAAGCAGAAAAGGCCAATTGCTGGGTATAGAACAAACCGAGAAATCTACATCCCAATCTCCAGCCCTAGGGACTGGGAATGTTCCAGGCTATGGGATACGGAGGTGAATAAGCCAAGACAGTCCTGCCATCCTAGGCTGACAGTTCAGCCGCCTTGAAGGGCAAGGTAGGAGTACCTAGGCACGGGTGGCTGCCCCAGGCCAGAGGAGGCTGGGCTTCTCAGCATCTTTGCTTCTATTTTTATCAACAAAATTTAAAAGATGTCATGCTTAAAGGACCTCAGAGTGCTTAGATTTCTCTAGGAAATAAAAATGCTATTTACTCTGGCATAAAAGTATAATTTTTCACACTTTTGAAAGTGTTTGAAGAAAATTGGATGAAGGCCACAAATCCAAATATTTATAATGCCAAGAAATTTGTGTGCTAATATGATTTGTTTTCTACTTGAGAAAATAAGTCACTGGTATTATTATGCTAGTAATACTATTACCCAAACTTTCTGGTCTTAAGGAAAACTCTGAATTCTAAACAAAAGCTACATACAAATTAATTTAGGCAAAGAGCCTTCTAAGTACAGTTTGCGCTTTGGCCCATTGTGTGGGTATTTGATATGAAGATGCAACATCCTCCAAATGCTTTTGCCCAAATGGCTGCAGAAGCTGTGAGAACAGCTTAATGAAGCCTCAGCTGCCCGCAAGGCTGGGCCACCCCAAGCAGACTGTCCCTCCCATCTACACCCTTCAAGTGGCTATTCCAGTGTGGGCCAAGAACCAACAACATCAGTTTCACCTGGAGCTTGTTAGAAATGCAAGATTTCAACACTCTACCCACTCATCCACCCACCCACCCAGCAGTTTACAAGAAGTACAGGGGAAAGAGGAACATGTTAAATGACGTCATGGGGACACAATTAGCAAAATCTGGAATTTGGGAAACTGTACAGGACAAATGACCAGGTTTCTTCACAAATAACTTGCAAGGAAAAAAAATGAGGTGCATAAGAAATTTAAGGATTAAAATAAATTTAAGAGATGGATTAACTGATTATAATGTATGGACTGAATTTGGATCTGAATTTGAATAATTAGTAAACAAATTTATATGACAATTGAGGAAATGTGAATAGATATTCAATGGTAATAGAGAATTACTGATGACTGCAAAAACTAGAGTTGTGGTAAGGAGTGCTAGGGGTTTTATGGTTAGTTATCTTAAGAGCCAGTATCTTTTCAAGATCCATAACACAATATTTCTTGATGAAGTGATATGATGTCAGGGTTTGATTCAAAATCACTCAGGACAGCGGTGGGGAATCAGAGTAAGGGGGAATAGATGGAGCAGCCCTGGGACGGTCACGGTTGAGGCTGTGCAGTAAGGACAGGAGGGTTCATTGTATTAGTCTCCCTAATTTATGTTTAAAATTTTCATTAAAAAGGTTTCTGGTTTTTCTTAATGGAATAACTAACAGTTCCAAGGATGCTAATCTCTGCTTTCTGACCTGACATGGAGCACCTTGAATGATCTCATTGCCAACAATCAAAAATGCCTGTAAGTTATTAATAATATTTGAAATGTTTAGGCACATAAGGTTGACATTCCTACAATGTGATGGACTGTCGCCATTTCCTCTTAAACAAAAGTCTCTTTGACCTAAAGAAATTGGCTTTAGGACAGGTGGGGATGCCAGGAGAAGGGCATTGTATTGACAATTGTTAAATTTCAACACCCTGCTTTTTACCATCAGACTCTAAAGCCCATACTTTCCTCCTTTGGGAGTCTCATTGCCAGAGACATGACTGTTGTTCAGAGAGTAATAGCACCAACAGGGTTTCAAGAGGTTTAATCCGGCCTTCAGCGTGGATGTGTCACATAGGGTGTGACAGCACACGCAGGTCCTCGGAGGCCTTCCTCCCACCCTCCTGGCACCCATGAACCTTTCCTCTATGCTCTCTTCCTACTACCAGGTTTCCTGTGGGTTGTTTGGCTAACCCTGTGGACGGGAGTAATGCACAGTAATGTTAGTCTACAAGCAAGACATCGTTCCTATTGCTACAGTGTCTGTGTCATGACTGCCCCGTTTCTGCAGAGGGACACTTTCTTGGTGACTGCTCCTGCGAAGCTGCACTTTCAAAGAGATAACTTAGAATCAAATGAGCATTCTCATTTATCTCTGGCCATTTCAGTTATTATAGGGTATTGATTGACAATATAAAGTCATATACAAATTCCTCTCATTTTAAAGGGTAAATAATAATCGATTTATATAGGCTGGTTACAGTAAGTTAATTGTGTTCTCCAATTCTTTATAATCACCAACTTTTTTTCCTACTGAAAAGTAGAAAAAAGTGGGAAGGGCTGACTTGCTTAATTGGTGATTAAAAAAATGAATGAGTTCACGCTGCCTAAATGCACTCACTGAGTGGCCCTAGACTGGAAATAAAATTCTATATATAGAAAACATTATTGGGAAAACTGGTGAAATTTGAAGTCCTGTACATAATACTGTTATGTCAATGCTTGATTTCCTGAAAGGTATGCAGTGGTTCTTTGTACTACTCTTGCAATTTTTCCAAAAGCTTGAAATTATTTAAAAGAATCAAACTTTAAAAAGCGACGAGGAACCTGACACCTAGGCACTGCCGACACCAGAACCTGGCGGTTGCGTGTGGCAGACCCTGCAGCAGGTCAGCTGAGTGCCTCGTGTGCCAGCCACGTGTGCCACGCTTCCCACGAGCGATGCAGAGCGTGTGACCTGAGAGAGGAGAGGACCACAGGGCCGAGGAAGAAGTGATTCCTGCAAGGAGTGGGTGAAGAGCTGCGCCAAAAGTTAGAGCCGTCAGCATTCTCTCGGGCCAGATGCCTGGAGACTCTCATTACCAACGCAGAATAACAGCGATCAGAACAAAACAAATATTCTGTACAGTTTAATCTTTATTTTTACAGGATTTGGCAGGAGCCGTAAGGTCTGGAGCAGTAGGCCTTTTCGGGAACTCTGTATTTATTAACATGGTCTGGACACTGGTTCTTATTATTCTTTCTTTCCCTTTGAAATGGGAATGGAAATTCTCCTGATACATGGGCAGAGGCAGGTCCAGATTCTCGTCCTGACTAGCCTCGTGCTCCTCCACATACTCCAATACCAATATGTGCTCCTGAATGTGCTTTCTTGAGACTCTAGGTTCTCAGTTACCTACTCAGTTACTTGCTGAAAATGCTGGGCCAATAGAACACGTGGACTTTTCCTTGATCATGCTAATAACAGAACAAGTTTCAGTCCGAAAGCTTGGCCTAAAATACTCTTTAAAATATTACGAATTCACTATACAGAATCTAATTCATATTTCTTAGAACAGATACAGAGTTTCTGCCCTCAGAATTTATTCTTTGTTATTTTACAAGTTCTACATTTCAAAGTTAACTTCTTTTGCCACATATCGAAATTCATCTTCGTGAAACAGTACAACAGGTGACTAGGCTGCTATGTGATAATGTAAGCTTAATTTAAAAAATATTTAAACTGTGATAAAATACATATAACATAAAATTTACCATCTTAACCATTTCAAGTCTACAGTTCAGTAGTGTTAGGTAGATTCACACTGTTATGCAACCAATGTCCAGAACTTGTCCATCTTGTAAAACTAAAATTCTATACCCACTACATAACAACGCCCCTCTCTCCTCCCCTCGTCCCTGGCAACCCCTGTTCTGCTCTCTTTCTCCACAAATGTCACTACTCTGAGTGGACTCAGACGGCATTTGTCTTTCTGTGCCTGGCTTATTTCACTCAGCGTAATGTCCTCAAGGTTCACCCATGTTGTAGCATGCATCAGAATTTCCTTCCTTCTCAAGGCTGAATAACATTCCACTGTACGTACATGCCACATTTGTTCAGCCATTCATTTGTCCACAGACACCTGGGCTGCCCCCATGTCCTGGCTATTGTGAATGATGCTGCCACACGCTTTGGGTATACGAATATCTCTTCAATTCTGCTTTCAATTCCTTTAGATCCATACTGAGAGGTGAAGTTGTTGCATCATATGGTGGTTCTATTTTTAATTTTTTGAGAAACTGCCATACTGTTTCCCATAGCGGCTGTACCATTTTACATCCCCACAAATAGTGCACACGGGCTCTGATTTCTCCACATCCTTACCAGCACTTAATATTTTCTGGGTTTTGTTAGTAGTCATCCTAAGGGGTGTGAGGTTAAAATTTTAAGTATAGCATTTAATTGTATAGTAAAAGGCTGACTCTGTCAAAGAAATATCTGGAGTTGATGAAAAGGCAAAGAGAGCATTATCTTATCTTAGAAAAACGTCCTTTTCCTATTACTTAGCAAAGCATCAGCTGGTTGGAGAGAAAAGACTGAAGCTGGAGACCAGGAAGGAGGCTGCGGCAATCTCTGCGCAGAGAGCCACTGCGACTGACGAGATGTCAAGGAACCGAAGGATGAAGACGCTAGAGCTACTTTGGAGGTGAAGTTGACAGAGTTCTTCAAGTGGACTGTGTTGGAACAGAACAGAGAGAAGAGTCAATGATAGCACCGAGGCTGCAAATGCGGGTGGTGGGGAATCGATGACACACCTGGAACAGGAGAGAAGCAGCAGGAGCTGGCGTGTTGCAAGGAAGGAGCTGAACAGGAAATGGGAGCAGAGGTGACAGGCCTGGGTGGGGACAATGACAAGGTGGCCCCGTGAGAGTGGATGACACTGCTGAGGAAGTAAGTGGAGAAATCAGGGGCCATTGCTAGAATAAAGCAGTATTTGTTGACCTATTCCACACAGGTTACTGCCAACTGTTTTGCCCCAAGTAGAGCCCAAAACCCTCCCGGACTTTGGCTGAAACTTTGCAGCTAAGGATGCAAAATGACAGGCAGGGCTCCTGGGCCAGGTACTCCACTCCCAGCCACCACTGGCAGGGGACTCTCAGCTAGTCCTTTTGCAAGAGAAAATCGTTTGTTACAGGGGGCTTCAGGCAAAAGCATTTCTTAGAAAATCAGTGCAAGTCTCCTGCTACCGCTAACAGGGCAGCTGTAACTCCTTACTGCATTTAAAAACAAAAAAAGCCACGCGCTTTCCCCAACTGCAAAGCAATGATTATAAGTCATGAAGGTGAAATATAAGACATTTGGAAGTATATTTTCAAAGTTGAAAATGCATGTCAACTGAATATGGAACTAGCTGTCCTTCTGCAGAATATAATTTGGTGATAAAGTCAATGTTTTTCAGCCACAGCAGGGAAGAAAGAACATGGTGTGCAAAAATTATTCAAGTCCTGAGCGTTCTGTCTTTAATAGACCCATCAACAAGTTTACATTTCAGTTACACTAACTACCCCTGACCCATCACACATAATTAATATTTGCAAAGTTGTGGGTTTTAAACTATATCTACATGGGCTTGCACGCAATGCAGACACATTTCGTTTTGATCGTCCTTGACCTCCTCCAAGGGTAGTAAAAGACCTCTTTCCCCTGGAGATAATATGTGGGTCCGCCCATACATTTCCAAACACAGCATGCGGTTTCTGTCACATGTCTCTTATTAAAATCAATGGCATCTGTGTGGCTCTGCCCTGGGAGTCTGGGAACTCCGGGCCCTAAAACTCCCTGAGGAAACGAGGTGCTAGTCCTCGCAGTGGAAGCAGCGTGTCACGTGGTATCTTATTCCCCACCAGGTCCTCGGAGCCCTGATGTTGGTGACGTACTAGATTCCCCACCCCCCCAACAAGACCCAGCCTGGCAAGTCTGTATTTAGAACGGAAGCACATTGTCCCAGCCCATCTGTGCTGCTGTCACAGAGGACTTGAGACTGGGCAATTGACAAAGAACGTGTTCCTCACAGCTCTGAAGGCTGGGAAGTCCCAGATCAAGGCACCTCGATCACTGTGTCCTCACGTGGCAGAATCGAGAGGGGCTGAACTCAGGGGCCACCCTCCCTCCACCGAGCCCTTTTGTAATCATCTATCCATGAGGGTGGAGTCCTCAAGACCTCAAAACCTCCCAGCGCTGTTGCACTGGGGGTTAAGTTTCCAACAGATGAACTTTGGGGGACACATTCAGACCGGGGCACACATTAGAAGAGGTGGCATGGACACAGGGGAGAGCATCTGGAAAGGGACATTCACCCCGTCTGCAAGGACACCAGCCTTGCAGACAGGAAAATTAAGGCCCAGGTAATAGACGGAAGTCACCTTGCACGTAGGAAGTTTGGTGGGGGTTTTCCAGTTTTCTCCGCACAGTGGTGGGGACGGTGGGTGGGAACCAAAGCCACAGTTTAAAGAAAACAAATATTTGGCTTTTTTTAAAAAACCATTTGACACGTGAACTGATCGCCTTGACTATTACATTTCCACATGTCTAAAGGAAAACACATTATCTAAAATGGATGTCCATATATATATTCTCAAAGGGAAATATGACGTGACCTTAGCTGAGAATACCTATATTATTAAGATATATGTATAATTTAATATTTTCCCTAGTCCTTTCTCATTTGTTTCTTCCTTTGTCCTCAGGAAAGGCCTATTCCATCTTTCAGGAAGTATTTCCAAAGCCGGCCATGGCCAGGTGCTGTCCAGGCCGTGGCGAGGGAGCAGCGGACGGGCCAGAGGGGTCCCTCTGCTCATGGAGCCGGCCTTCCGGGGAGGGGGCGGGAACACATCGGTGATTAAACAAGAACAGTGGTCTGTAGGGAGCGAGCCACGCCGCGGATTCAAACAACGTGCTGATTGCTGTGTGTGGCTCATTTAACTAGCGTGCACAGAGGCCTCTCTGGGAGAAGCCCGCAGGGCTGGGGCACGGGGGTGCCCCGGGTGGGACGAACAGCTGGTGTCCTGTGTGGCGTTTGGCTGTCAGGCTCTTTTGGCTGGGTCTGGGGCGGGCAGGATGCTTGTCCAAGTCCCAGGGCTCTTTGAGAGAGCCAGGGTAAGACGCTGCCCTCCCCGTCGCCCAGGCAGACGGCCGGCCATCTCCGCCCTGGCGGTGTGTGCCCGTTTTCTTCTCGCCACCCAGGCGGTCCTCTCAGCCTGGCCTCTGTCTTAGTGCCAATATGCCTCACGCCTCCTCTCGAGCCATCCTTTGAATCTTTCCCGATCACCGTCCTACCTGTATCAACACGCCCTTCCAGCTCTTGCAATGGAATTCAACTCTTCTGGAGTCTTCACGCAGGGACAGACAGATATGGTCCAAGGGTATGACCACCAAGTGGCGGACGGTGGCTACTGACCCCGGAAGACGAGGGCCGGGGCCCATCCGGGTGCTCAGGAGGCAAGGTGGGGACGTGGAGGTGGCGTGCGACTCGGCTAGCGCTTCTGAGATTTCTGCACCTCCCTCTCGTTCCCAAGTCTGAGCTCTTTGGTCACAAGCCCCACTGGTAAATTTTGAGCCTGGTGGTAGACGCGGTTGTGCCCCGCCCAGATCCCAGCTGCCGCCTGGCTGGAGCGCTGCTCTAGGCTCCCCAGGGAGGTTACTGACCCACACCTGAGCACCCCACCCCCACCTTGGGAGCAGCTCCCAGACAACGTCCACCGAGAGAAGGACAAAAGGCCAGTCTGTTTCCTCCAGATGAGGCCATCTCTGCGGTGATTTCTGCTCCTGAGCTCCCCGCATTCAACTGGAGGCAAGCCCTCCCTCGTAAGAATGGTCCTAGGATTTCCTCTGTACTCATAGACTAGCTCGAATTCCAGCTCATGGTTTTGGGTCTGTCCTCTGAGACTCTGAACAACTAAAGAGCAAAGATCATGACTGTCCCACCTGTGACCCTCCAGTAACTCCATGTGTTCCTGCAGTCATCGTTTTAGCCCCTCGACACACACTTGTTGCCACTGCTTCAAAAACACCTTCCCTGACCACCCTGTCCAAGGTGGGCTTTCATGCTACTGAACATAATCTAACATTCTTTGTATTTATTCTTTTACTTGTACATTGCCTATGTCTCCCCCCAGAATGTAATTCCAATCTATCTTGTTCGCCTCGGTGGCGAGCACAACACTTGGCACAGATTAGGTGCTCAGACCGTTGTAGGATGAAGGTATCAGTCAAGAAATGAATGAATGTATGTGTGACTTGGATCTTGCACAGAGTTTTCAAAGACCAAGCAGGTTGAGAGCCCCAGGCCTCTGGGACAGGGTCTGTGGCCCCAAGATGTGCTGGTTAGTGTTTGGGCTGTTCACCCCCAGCACATGGTGGGGCCAGCCCTCTCTCAGGCTGGTGGGAACGGGCATGTTCTGCCACCAGATGATGTGGGGATTCTCCGCAGACATCATCTCGCACTCGTCTGCCTCCAAAAGCAGGTCACAATCCAAACGACCATGAACAACACATCTCACAGTGGGGCCTGCCCCTGAATGCCTTCCTAGCTTCAAGGAAAAGCAGCAGCCTCATGAAATTTGGGAAGAGCTAACAGAATTTAAGTGCAAGTAAAACAAAATAGCAAGGAAATCTTCACAATCATGTTTAGTCTCACTTCGCCACCCCCTCTCCCCAACATCATCGAGGAATCCGTGGATGTGTGAAACCCTGAAGGGAAGGTGAACTTTTATTACAAATGCCACTTGCACGGCAAGGAGAGCTACTTGCAGGGATTTATTTGCGAGGTTTCTCCCTCCTTCAGGATCTCAATTAGGGGCGAGTGGACTATTCCCAGGGAGCAGTGTGATCGGCATGTGTAAAAATGCCTTTGTGTCCATTATTGGAATGTCTTACCATTCGCAGAATGAATTTAAGGGAAAAGTCCAAATTAAATAGGGATTACACTGATCCCTTTAAGAATTTTCAATGCATATTGGTGCATTCTATTTTTTCTCGTGTGTGAGCACTAAACCAAAAACAGTCCTGCCACAAGTCCTGGGATCTACATACCCATTAGGCCAGGAATTCATTATGCAAAGCAACTGCCCCTTCTACCACCAGCCAGAGTCCCCAGACAATTCTCCCACTTGTGCCCTTCCCTGCTTGGGGGCACATCAACCCCCTCCCCCGACGGTGTTCACGGGATCCTTTATTTGTTCTTTTCTCTCGCTGTTCCTTTGGCAGCAGGTGACCACGAAGGTACCTGCCTAGGCACAAATATCCACACAAGCATCATCTTCACCTCTGGGGACATTCCCCGTGCACCTGCTCATCCCACAGCCACCGACCTCTCTGTTAGTGATTATCCTTAGTAACTGCACATTAAAGAGCAGACTAGCACTTTTCTAGGGTTATAAAGCAAAACTCATTTATATACCACAAATTTACAACTCTTTTTTACAAATGTTTCTGTTGTTCTTAAGGTGTTAAGAGCCTGCAGAGTTTGATATGGTCCAGTTTGGACTCGATTCTCAGAAATGCCTCCTAAACATTGCCACGGAGTGCTGGGGAACTGAGGGGCAGACCCAG
>JAQIFY010004019.1:0-12097 GCA_028533085.1 Varecia variegata
ACCAGATAAAGTGCTTAGAAAGAAAAGGAAAGACTGGGCTTAAAAACCACCACGTCCGAGTTAAAGAGGAGTCAGCAGCGATCACACCACAGGGAAGACCAGAGTCCGAAACACAAAGAGGGAAGATGAGTCTCCTCAAGGAGCGAAAGCCAAAAAAGCCGCATTACATCCCCAGGCCTCCGGGAAAGCCCTTCAAGTACAAGTGTTTCCAGTGTCCCTTCACGTGCAACGAGAAGTCGCATCTTTTCAATCACATGAAGTATGGTCTCTGCAAAAACTCCATCACGTTAGTATCGGAGCAAGACCGAGGGCCCAAGTGTCCTAAATCTAACCCAACAGACCCCAAGCAAACCGCCCAGCCAGGCCCCACAGCTCAGCCGGCCTCCTCCAAGTCTGCCACAAACGGACTCTCCAACTTTGACTCAAAGCTTCCACACAGCTTTGCCAAGGAGGACGTCAAGGAAAACCTGGAGCTGCAAGCTCGGGGGCCCCACAGGTGCCCCGGACAGAAGCCAGCGCTCCGTAAGGACACGGCACCCCCGAGCCCAGCTCCAGAAGCCGCCCTCAGCACCCAGCCTGCCCTGGACGGCGTGGTCCGCCCGTCGGCGTTCGTTCCAGTGGGGGAGCACAGACTCAAGGGGCCAGAAAACACCGAGGCACCAGAACTGCTGGCATTAGCCAGCCCCACAGCCAAGGCCACGGTTTTCCACGCCAAGTCTGCGTTCCACGCGCCCGGCTACCCCTGGAAAGCTGGCTCACCCTTCCTCCCTCCGGAGTTTCCACCTAAAATCTCATCGACAAAGGGGTTTGGGGCCCTTTCCACTTACATGCCCCCCACGATCCCAGAGTACCCACCTCACTTCTACACGGAGCACGGGCTGGCCACCATCTACTCACCCTACCTGCTGGCTGGGAGCTCGCCTGAGTGTGACGCGTCCCTGCTGTCACTCTACGGCGCCCAAGACCAAAGACACTTCCTGCCTCCCCCGGGGCCAACCCCTAAGCACTTGAACCCACCTCTGTCCACATACGACCACTACAGATTTTTCCAGCAGTATCACTCCAACCTGCCAATTCCTTATGGCTTTTACAGGCCAGAGTCTGCGTTCGCCTCCTACGGTCTCAGACTCCCGCCCACCACGGGCATCACACAAGATCAAAGCTCCCACCCACTTGAAGACTCCCCCCCGGTCTACCCAGCCTCAAGTCCCTCCAAGTTAAACCCTTCGAACTCCCACAAAAAACACACAGAGTTTGAAAAAGAAAGTCCAATCCCTGAGGCCAAAGACCCTCCCAAGGCCGGGCAGAAGGACACAGAGGGGGCCAAGATGAGCCCCCGCGCAGGCAGCGCGGCCACAGGCTCCCCAGGAAGGCCAAGTCCCACCAACTTCACACAGACGAGCCAGACGTGCGAGGGCCTGTGCGACCTCTCCAACAAGGCAGCCCCCAGCACCGTGGGGAGACCCCCCCAGCCCGAGCAAAGCCTCACGGCCTTCAAGCCTGTCAAGAAAAGCGTGGAATGCCTACATGCTGTCCAGGCTCCCCTGAACACAGCAGAGTCTCCAAAAAGGTAAGAAATTTCATTTTTAAAACCTCCAAGGTAATGTTTTGGGTTGGGCCCAGCCACATTTGTACTTGCTCCAACTGCTTTACATGGTCACTTTGCTAAGCAAGTTCCTGCTAAGCTTTCTCTTGGCCTCTTCCAGCCTCGGCACTGTAGACGGAGAACCTCTCGCTCAGACAGGCAGCACCTCTCTCCTCGCCGAGGCCCCACCTTCCAGCCCAGAGGACAGCTCCAGGATAGGCCCCCTCAACCTCTCCAAGAAATCAGAGACAAAGCTGGCAGCTGTGCAGGGACCTGTGTATGCAGGCAGCTCCCCGGTAGAAACCGCAGGCTTCCCGGAGCTGCAGGACCTGCCTCTCAACCTCTCGGTGCGAGACCCCTGCAACGCCCGGCCTGCGAGGCCTGCCTTCCCCAGTCGACCACGAGGTGCAGAACCAGCTGCAACTGCTGCTCAAAAGACTGAAACAGAAAGTTCCGGAGATGGAAACCACACTGAGACAAAGCAAGGCAACCAGGATGCTGATGCAGCCCCGTCAACCAGCCCCAGCGGGAAGGCCCCGGATGCACGTGCAGTGGACAGCAGCGAGGAGCAGAAGCAGACGGCGGCCGTGGCCCTGTGCCAGCTGGCAGCCTACAGCCCAGGGAACCTCCGGGTGGGCGATGGGGAGCCCACGGCACAGGAGGCCACCTGCCCGCAAGACTCGCCCACTCTCAGTTCCACGGAAAGCCAGGAGGCTCCGTGTGACCTCAGACCCAAAGGACAAAAGAGGACAAGCCAAAGGGACACGGGAAAATCCCAGCAAGGAACTAAGAGAGCGAAGCCGAATGACACCGCGCGAGTGCTCACTCTGCGAAAAAGACCCCGGGTGTCCTAAGGCCAGGCGCACCTGCCCCAGCCGTGGCACCTGGTCGAAGGGACTGCCTCCCCTCTCCCGTCTGGTTGGCCTTTACAAACGCAGTTTCCTCAAAATACAAAGACAAGTTGCAATTCGGTTTTTGTAAATATTAAACGCGAACATTAAAAGGTGCTTCTACATCTGGTTGTACAAACATCTGTGACTCATATACTCTAAGACTGATGAATTAAACTTTGGCTTTCATTTTTGTAAAATGTCAAATGAGATGTGTGGAACCAGAAGGTGACTTTGAGGTGTAAGCCATCTTACGGGAGAACTTTTACAAATACTTTTCTTACAAATATTTTAGCACTAGAACAAACTGTTTTAATTGGTTTTCTATTAGACTTAGCTGTACATTTTGAAGGAAATAAATACTGAAAAAAAATCAGGAAAAACCATTTTCAATACTAGCATTAAAGATGCTGTATGTAAAAAAAATGTTGTGACTTTTTATGACTAAATAATACACAAACATCAAGAGGCTATTTATACAAATAATTTATTTCCATTAGGGAAAATGTATTACTGGTGAAGGTATTCTCAAATTGTTCTATTTGCTTCTGACGTTACAGTGAATTTTCTGGCTTATTCAGTCTTGTTTTCCACTCCCTAAAATGATGTGTATGTTGCCAATTTTCCAACACTCATGTGAACCTTAAAGATACATAAAATGAAGACAAAATAAACCCTGTGTTACCTGTCAGAGTATTTTGCCGTAATACTCAATGGAAAAGTTTACAGCTGAGGCAGCAGAGTAGATGTGCGCGTATGTGAGTGTGTGTTTGACCGTGTGAAAGTACATAAGTGAGCACGTGTGGGAGTGTGTGCGTGTACGTACACGTGTGTGCCCATGTAGGTGTGCATGTGTGCTTGAGTGTGCATGTGTGAGTACATGTGTGCAAGTGTGTGCGTGTTATAAACTGGTGGCCAAATATGGTCACGTGCCCCTCAAGCCTCAGGGTGATTCAGAGATTGTTTCCGGAGCCTCAACTCCAAACGCTCTACCTGAGAAAGGGCTCCCTCCCTCCCTCCCCACGTCCCTTCTCACAACAGCACTGTCTCCCACTTTGGGAGGCAGGCCCTCGCCCAACACCGGGACCCGTGCCGTGGGCGCAGAGGACAGGAATCACTCCAGTGACTGGCTGAGAAACCCTTCCACGGTGCAGGTGGTTCTCAGTTCATCACTGTCACCAAGACCGAAGCTGCCCAAAGACAGAGCACACAGTGATCTGGAGCAAACCTGGAAAAAGTTCAAACCACCAGCATAGCGAAAGCAAAATTCCTGCCATTCCCAACCACTTATTTATGTGAACAAGGTTTCTTTAGTACTTTGAGCTAAAAATAAAAACAAAAAATAGCATTGATATAGAACTTTGCCTTATTCTGGGCAAAAACATGACTCATCAAAAGCTAATTCAAACTATTGATAGAAATCCATCTTATTAAGAGCTGAATTTTAATAAAATGCTATTTTATGTTGTTTTGGTCAACTTTGTACTAAAAAATTATTTTAAACCAATCTAGAAAAACTTTAAAAGTTTAGCACTTTGACCAGGCAAGGTGGCTCACACCTGTAGTTGCAGCACTCGGGAAGCTGAGGCAGGAGGATCACTTGAGCCCAGGAGTGTGAAGCTGCAGTGAGCTGTGATCACACCACTGCACTCTAGTTAGGGCAACAGAGTGAGACCCTGTCTCAAAAAAAAGAAAAGTTTAGCACCTTATGGCCATACAAACTGTGAAAGTCAAAGTCTCCAGTCATATACTTTCTCTTTCTTGCAGATACAGAATAAGGACATTGATAAAAGATTCTTAAGCACAGAAACACATTCCACTGGGACAAAGTTCTCTGGGAAAAGACAAAGGAAATGTGGCTCACAGAGAAAAAAGTAGGATGAAATTCCTGTGAAAGGAAAACCTGCCTACGAAATCTTTAACCGATGATGATAAATATGACATTATTCAGACACCTAGATTCCCTGGACATCTTTAAAAGAGGGATGCAATAGTTTCATTTTTAAATGACAGCACTCAGGGCGGCACACAATATGGTTTGTAGCTGTTAGATTTATATCAAACTACAGATGCCAACTTGCAAGAGGGAGGCAGACTCGCTAGGATGGCTATTATTTTTAAAAAACCATAAAAACAAGTGTTGGTGAGGATGTGGGGAAACTGGAAACCTCATACACTGCTGGTGGGAACACAAAATGGTGCAATCATTTTAGAAAGTCTGGCAGTTTCGTAAATAGTTAAACACAGAGTTACCACAGGATCCAGCAGTTCCACTCCTAGGTCTACACCCAAGAGAAAGGAAAACATGTGTCCACACAAAACTTGGACACAAATGTTCACGGCAGCAGTATTCATACAGTCAAAAGGCAGAAAGAACAAAATGTCCGTCAACCAATGGATGGGACAAAGTGTGGTGCAGCCTTACGGCGGAAACCTACTCAGCAACAGGCGGGAAAGACGCATGGACACAGCTATTACAGAGGGACATGGAAGCACACGGAGCGAAAGAACTCAGACACCAAAGAATACACATTATCATTCCGCTTACAGGAAATGTCTAGAAAAGATAGATTCGTGGAGACAGAAAGAGCATTAGCAGGAGCCTAGGGCTGGACTGCTGGGCAGCGAGGGAGATTACTGCTCCTGAGTACACGGGTTCTTTGGGGGCAATGAAAATGCGCTGAAATTAAATTATGGTGATGGTTATGCAGTTCTGCAAATATACTAAAAACCACTTAACTGTACGCTTTAAATGAGTGAACTTTATGGTATGTAAATTATGTCTTAATAAAGCTGTTAAAAAAAACAAGCAGATTAAACAAAAATTGCAGGCTCCGAAAGATCTCCTTGTGCCTCACGATGCCCAGTGCAAAGCCGTCACGACAGGCACCACCACAGCTCGGGCTGGTAAACCGCACGGCCCCGCCACCTCCGACGTCCTCACTCAGGCAGACACCCTCCCTGGGTGCGCAGCGTCCGTGGTGACAAACTCGGGACGGGGCCTCTCCACCCCCCGCAGGCATCCTTTCCTCCCACCCATACCCGGGCTGTCCCCAACCACAGACAGGGCTGACACGACAGCCCGACCACTGGTCTGGGGTGGTGCCCCGGCACCCACCGTGCTGTGCCCGTCCCCACCTGCTGCCGCCCACGGCAGAGCTTCCCTGGCCCTCCGCCCCGACCCCACGCTGGCGGAAGCATCACTCAGCGGAGCACCGTCCTGCAGCGACAGACGCTGCCAGCACGCCCGGCCCTGCAGCTGCAGTGCGGCACTGCTACGGGTGCTCTTCACGGGCACCACCACCCTCGAGAATAAAAACTGGTCCCAGGGGTAAGAAAATCGACATTACAATAGTTCGAGGCCCTCTAAAACCAGGTATGCAGGGTATCTGCGGCATGAAAATTTTACAACAGGCAGAAAAGGCAATTAGGAAATTACAAAGACCAATGTGAGAAAAGAGGCTGCGAGACACGCGTCTGACACGCTCTTCCACGCAAACGCTTAGTGAATGTCCAAGGCTGGGCCGCACTGGGGAGACGGGCTCGGACCCCAGCGTGCACAGACTGACGGGGCTTCGCCTACTTACCCTCTGCAAGTCGAGACGGGAGCAACAGGCCTCTCCTGCCCAGTTCCGCCAGCGCCAGACATCCGCCATGCCAGGCCTTGTCCGTCTCCTGAAAACTGAGCACAACAAAGACCCTGAGACAGACACCAGACCCAGAGTTCTGTCAGCTTTGGGGTCACAGCCCACAGTGCAGCAAGGAGTGCAGGCCGCAAGGCCACAGGCTGTACGGCAAGCCTCACTAAACCCTGCTGGTAAACCCTAAAACATCAGCTGGAGGAAGAAACAAAACACTCCCATTTAACATGAAGATAACTGCCATGTTCATCAGCACCTCTCTTCAGATGTCTCGATGACAAGGACAAGTTCTGAGTCAGCCCCAGACCCAAGCGCAGGGACACGCCGCAGTCCACACCATCCGGCCGCCAGCCCACCCGGGTCTCCCCCCGCGGGGCTCCAGCTACGAGCTCATGGAGCAGCCCCCCTGCTCCCGTCAGAAGTAATAAGACACTTCAGAAAAGCCTGGGCCTGAAGACGGGACTTCTATCAAATTAAGATTGTGTTAGAAAAAGGAGTCGTTCAATTGATACCCCACTGCTTAACTTAGTGATCAAATTCAAGATAAAAACACCAGAACGAAGTGGTATCTAGACATTCTTTGTACTATATGAAATGTGAACTTTTTTGTTAGAACAACTCAGCAAAATAAAATTTATTGTTTTTTGTTTATTGTTGGACAACATTGTTTCACACATGCATCAAACAGGCCAAAAAATGAGCAGCAACTTCAGAGACAAAAAGAGGGGAAAAAAGAAAACTTTTATCTGTGGCCTTCTTAACCATCATCTCACACAAACCAACTACTTACAGCAGAGCTAAGTACATACACAAAAAAAGTTACTGGAATGCTCAGAGTTAAGACTGCTTTTTTGTTGTTTTTGCTTCTTTTTAAGGGGTTTTTTCTCCTTGGCGACTCCAGTGAACGCGGGCACCCTTCAGGCAGAGCCAGAAGTGGGCCAGAGAGAGCTCCAAGCGCTGGTGTCAGCATCCGAGACCACGGAAAACGGCCGACCCCCAGCACTCTGTACAAAAACGTGAAGTGTGAGGGAAAACTACAAACTAATTTCCTTTTTAAAATACTTTTAAGAAAAAGAGCAGGGCCTTGGAAGTCTGGGTTGTTTCCTCCCCTGTTGCAAATTCTCGTGGTTTGGCTGGGTGGTGGGGCTCGTGCCACCTGTGGGTGGCTTCCTGGTGGCGGGTGGCCTCTCTGCTCCAAGGTGACATTTAGATTCTGAGACGGGAAGTGGAGGTGAACAGTTCACAGTGGCCTTTTTTTAAGTTTAACCATTTTAAGTTTAACTTTTCCTTTTTTGCTGTCTAGGCATCCTCAAGATCTTCAGCTTCCTCATCTTCATCTCCATCCTCTTCCTCACCATCCCCTTCCTCCTTCCTCCTCCCTCCTCATCTCCCTGCCAGCCTCCTCGCCCCACCGTCCTCATTAGCGTTCCCGCTAGCAGGGCGTCTCTTCCATCCTCTGCCGCCTCCACAACTTCCTCCTCCTCCCTTTGAGGCCTTGGCGGTGATCTCAGAGCGGGTGTCCACGGCTGCGCCTGACACAGGGCGGCAGTGACCCGACGCAGGGACTGAAAGGAAAGCAATAGTTCACGACCCTGGCGGCAAAGCTGCCGGAGCCTGCAGCGGCGGAGGCGGCCGCAGGGCGCAGGAAGCCGGACCCGGCAACGATGCAAAGATGGCTTTTTTCAGGGCAGCCAGTCGAAATATGGGCTTTTAATGAATCAAGTCCTAAGTAATATTTCACATTCAATAAAAATTTTCCCGAAGTGGTTCAGAAGCTCTCCTAACAGTGCGACTCTGGCACTACAGTGAGAGTAACTGTTTCTTGCACTGATGAGGGCTATTCGGAAGCCTCCATACTTTACTGCCAGTAGAAACATGGAAGCACACTTTGCCAAAAAGCAAAACAAACATAGGGCCTTTACGGACTCTGATTAAGGTGATGGCAGAGGAATGTTCAGGAAAACGAACTAAACTGCATTACTGGCTGGCAATAAAGCACAGCAATGTTTAGACGGGAGAGTCGCGGAGGAACCGTTCCCTCAGCAGGTCTTTGGCAAGTGCCTCCCGTGCGCCAGGCCCACGCGGAGCCCTGAGGAGACAGACGCAAGCCGGCCTCGGAGCTCACCGTCCGTGGAGACTCAACCACAACGATAACATCCTCTGAGTCCCACGTTTTACAAGCGCCCAAAGGCTACGTGACCATTTTCAACATCTAACGTGGGTACTTGGTCCTTTAGGATTGTGATTAGAGAGAGGTGTTTTACACTTTCATAAAGATTTGAGTGAACTTTACAAAATACCAACATTATGACAACTCAAATACACTAAAACAAACGTCTGTTAGGCCGATGTCTATTTCCGAGTTAAACGTGTTCACTGCAGCTGGTCGACAGTGGCTGCGTGAATGCAGCCCTCCCTGTCCAGAAGGACCTGCCAACGGCGCCACTGCACACCTCATGCCCAGGGGACCCTGTTCCCAGGCACCAGGGCACAGGGGGAGGCAGCAGCCAAGCACCCTCCTGCCTCAGACCCAGGCCCAGGCAGTCTCGGCGGAGTGGTGACGGCAGAAAACGATGGGGGCCGTGAGCGGGTAGAAGAAACTGGCTAGGACGAAAGAAACGAGACCAAGACTGTGAGCTGGGAGGAGGAACGCACAGTCCAGAGAGGCAGTAACTGTGGGGGAAAGATGTTCAGTGAGCTCAACTGGACGTGTTCGGCCTGACTGAGCAGAAGGCTCCGTTGCCAGACAGGAGCGAAACGGACGTGGAGAGCTGGGCCTGGAACCTGCCGCCCTGCCGTGAAGGGCGCGGGTGTCGCCAGACGGCAGAAGGACGTGTCCCGCCACCGCCAGAGAGGAGCCCCAGGGACACACGCTGCATCGAGCCAGCAGAATCACATCGCGAGAGGCTGAAGGCTTATTGTTCTCTGACCCAGGTGCCCACAAAGCAATCCCAACAAGGGGTGTATGTTTTCCGCTAGGAATGTTTCCACCAGAAGAGTGTCTGCCATACATGCAGCATTTTTCTGGCAAGATGGCCAACATTTGACATATTGTTTCCTGCACTCCTTAAGTTGTCACTCAGCAGGCTCCAGGCAAACTGCGAGAAGAAACCTGCTCCAGAAGGAAGACAACGCCGTGGGCTGCTCGCGGAGCTGCCCCTGGTGACTGACAGCGCACAGAGCACCCGAAAGTGCTGACAGCGCAGCTTCCCCACGCCAGGCACAGCCGCACAGCGACAGCCCCCAACATCCCGGCTAACGAAGGGCGGCAGCATGACAGGTCCTGGACACGGGAGAGACACTGACACAGCACGATGAGGAACCCTCGGGGGCGGGGGACCGCCCCACCCCCGAGCAGGCCAGGCAGCCCCGGCTGGGACCCCGCACACCTCTGCAGGCCACGGAACTCCCCGAGAGGCCAAGGCAGATGCAGCGCAGCACACGTGGCCGTCCAAGTAGGAATTTCAATTCATCAAAATCCAATTGAATTTCAAATTCAGGCCTCAGTCACACTAGCCTCATTTTAAGGTCTCAGCAACACCTGTGACTAACAGTCAAGCTAGAGACAGATCCAGAATGTTCCATCATCCCAGAAAGTTCTCTCAGACAGTGCAGACCTGACTCTCACTCGGACAACCAGAGTTTTTCTCATGTGTGCATGTTCAAAACTGACTTTTCTTTCTCCTTAAGGTTTTTAAATATAAAGGAGCTGATAAAAGCAATGTACCAGAAATAGAGTTCTCAAGTTTAACTTCAAAAGGGAGAAAAGGAAGCTTTTGGGGTCCTGACAAAGAGTTCAATTGGAAGAAAACATAAAAGGATATAAGGAAAGAAAAGCCGGCTGGGCGCGGTGGCTCACATCTATAATCCTAGCCCTCTGGGAGGCCGAGGAGGGAGGATCGGTTGAGCTCAGGAGTTTGAGACCAGCCTGAGCAAGAGCGAGACCCCTGTCTCTACTAAAAAAATATAGAAAGAAATTAGCTGGACAACTAAAAATATATATATAGAAAAAATTAGCTGGGCATGGTGGCGCATGCCTGTAGTCCCAGCTACTTGGGAGGCTGAGGCAAGAGGATCCCTTGAGCCCAGGAGTTTGAGGTTGCTCTGAGCTGGGCTGACGCCACAGCACTCTAGCCTGGGTGACAGAGCGAGGCTGTCTCAAAAAAAAAAAAAAAAGGACAGAAAAGCCACTGCTTCTACACATAAGGTTAGGACAGAAATACGTCTCCTCTGGGCTCACATACCTGAAACAATCCAACACAGACCCAACCACGTCGTCTGCCAGTTCTTTGGGAAGCCGTCCAGCCATCCTGCCAATTCTGAAAAAGAAAAGCGACACTCGTCAGTCCTGCCAGCCTGTCGAGGAGGGTGCACGCCACACGCGTGAAGATCCCTCCAGAGCACACGGAGGCAGAGGCTGACCCACGGCAAGCCCCCCCAGCCCTGCTCAGGAAAGCGTCACCTGCCTGTCGGGGAGCCCGTCACGGCACAACAGGGAGACGGCAAGGAGGGGAGGGCAAATGCAGAGGGGCGCGTGGGCAGGCCACACGGTCACCTCTGTCCTCAACAACACAGACACTGCCATCCCCACTGTGGCTAACAGCACCAGGGCACTAGGTGAATGCCGAGGGCTGCAACCTAGAGCGCCCCACTTCCCCCAGGCTCCGACCAAGCCCCCAGCAGCCCTGTGACGGGGGGTCCAGGCTCCACACAAGGGAGCCCTGGGGCCGGCTCAGGCCCAAGTCCTAGAGACAGACTCGTGGGAAGGCCCCTGCCCACCCTCCCACTGTGCGCGGCCCAGCTCCCTCAGCCACATGTGCCGGCTGAGACGCTCGCGCAGGACAGAAACGCACAGGCCCCCGTGAGCCCCAGCAGCCCCAGCCTGCGCAGACCTTCCAGGAGAGCTTCAGGTGGAAGTCGGCCCCCGGCCCCTGCCAGCCCCTCACACCCTGCTGCTGCCTCCACACAGGGGTCTCCCTGACATCTGCACATCTTTGTGTGGCTCGAGGCCAGGGCTCTGGGCGCTGTGCTCACGGCCGGCCCTGCTGGGTCTAACCCGCATCCTCCACCGAGCACGCCAGTCCCGCAGGCACGACCGAGGATGACGGCGGCCCCGCCTGCTCGGCTGCCGCGGGGTAGAACCCCCCACGAAAGCGGCTGTTCCCAGCACTACTGGGGGCTGTGCCCCTCTCGTCTGTCAGTGAACAGGAGAGGGCAGGGTGATGACGATGTGGAAAAATAAGGAGGGGAACATTCAAAAGATTTTCTCAAAAGGCAAATTTGGCCTGCTCATCATTTTGCACACCCTAGCCAGAAACGCAAGATGACCAAGGAGCCTAAAATTCCACCTCAGTAATTATCTTTTACACTAAGGTGTAAAGCGGCAGGCGTAAACTTGAAAATCATCCTTCTACCGATCTGTGAGGGTCTGCGGCTCTCAGGTTGCGCGTGAAGCAATCAGGACGAGGGGCCGGCAGGCGCTGAGGGTCCTGCGCACCCCCCGCCCCGGGACTTACCCTTTGGCAGCAGACCACCGCACCACAGTGTCCTTGTCCTTCAGCCCGACCAGCAGCTGCTCTGTGGGGACAGGAGGAAGGTGAGGCCCATGTGTGCTGCAGGATCACCACACCGCGTTCCAGATAAAGTCTGAACCCCCCAGCCTTAGGGCACCCACCCTGCACGCTACTCAGAATACCCTGAAGGGAACCATGGTAACAATATTAACTATAAAAAAAAAATCTCCTTCTCTACATTTCCAAATAATCACATAAAGCCAATTTTTGCCACTGTTAGAAGTAGATTCACCAAAGTAGTCAGCAGGGAGCAGCTGCCCCCACCCCCCCCCAGGAGAAGGCGCCTGCCAAGGGCCCCAGCACAGAGGGAGGGGCCCCGGGGGGAGGGGGAGGGACCCTGGGATGGGAGGGGGTGGGGGAGGGAGAATGGGGGAGGGGCCCCAGGAGGGGGAGGGGGTGGGGCCCTGG
>JAQIFY010000402.1:0-15920 GCA_028533085.1 Varecia variegata
ATACTACAAAAAGGTGTGACCACCAGGAGGCAAGGATCACTGGGGGCCACCTTGGAGACTGGCTACCACATCCACAAATTTACATGCATTTGCTGTTCCCAGAATACAAGGGCATAAGCTTCCAGAACTGAAAACCCCCCTAACTGCTTAGCCACTCAATGGGCCCACATCAAGGCACATCATCATGATATTTCAAGACACCGAGAATCCTGGAAGCTTCCAGAGATGTTAAAAAGTCAGATCCAAGAATCAATAATCAGAATGGCTTCAGCCTTCTCAAGGGCAACACAGGAAGCTAGAAAGCAATGAACAATGCCTTCCAAATCTTGAAGGAAAGTGATTTTCAAGCTAGAGTTAAACCCACCAGAATGGAGAGCACTGGAGAGAGGAAACAACCAAATTTTAGTAGCTGGAAAGCAGATTAAACACACACACACACATACACACCCCTGAATCTTAAGACTGCCAGTGGAGAAAGCTGAGAATAATAAATTAGCAGCACGAGAAACTTCTATAAGTGGAGGTGAAGGAAGGGGTGGTGGGTGCTGGTTGAAATACAGTTTAAGTGCGAAGCAATTTAGCATCTTTTTAATTCTGGATTATATGTACAGGCCTAAATTTTGGGAATTAAAAGAGGTAGTTGTACCAGCCAAACTATCAATGAAGTAAAAGTACAGAATGGAGGTCTTTTTCAATCTCGCTTGGGAAGTCACTGGAAGGTGGGCTTTTCCAAAAGGGGAGAGTAAAGCAGAGAAACAAGGAGACAATCCAAATCCAAAGGATTAGGGGAGCTCCAGCATGGTGGTGAAGGGGGACCCCCGAGTGACAGCTGTGTGCTAGGCCAGGGGGACAAGCAGTCCAGCACAGAGAGGCCAGGGTCACCAGGGAGGAGGATTTTTTGGGGTGACAAAATTGACAGAATACCCAGTGCATCAGAATGAGGGGGAATTTGGACATGTGGTGAAAGACTTCAAGCTGAATTAGTAATAAGAACATAGAAAACCAAGCAAACAACAAAAAGAAAGGAAAAAACAAGATCATTATTAACTCCTGGCCGGGAGAGGAACTGACAAGGAAAGATAAAGTAATCGTAGTTGACAACATGGCTCAGCTGCGACTAGCGCTTACATAGTCATAATAACATAGACACTGAATACCGACCTAATCAAAATTATGAAATAGCTACGTTGGGAGAGTGAGGGATGACTTCCACAGTGAGAACAGATAATGCCTGTGACTAAAATATCTAGCTATAGACTATTTAGAGATAGATGTTAAATACCAAAATAATCAGCCAAGAGAGGTAACATGATCTCTGGGGGGGAGCAATGAAGGGGAGAGCAGGGGACTACTACATTTTCTCGGACAGCTTTGCAGAACCCTTTGACTTTCTGGACTCCACACATATTACTCTGATTTTAGAAAGAGATTAATATGCTGCAATGAGAAATGATGAAGCAGTAGCAACCATTCATTTATCTAGCAAGCATTTAGTGGACACCTACAGTGTACTAGTCTTTAGGAGGAAGAAAAAAAAAAAAGACCCAGTCCTTGTCCACCTGGCTCACATTCCAGTGGGTTTTGTAACACACCCAGGTGGCGGGGGGCAGCAATTCAAATTCTTCTCTTGTGAGAAGGTTAATGAGATGTATAACAGATGCCTGGATGTCTGCTTGTCTTGAATTTGTCAAGGTTCGCGACTAGTGACTTCTGTTGGCTTTCCCCAGGTGGGGTACCCTTGGAAGGTTGCTCTGGGCTTAGCCTCAAGGCATGATGGCACCTGAGAAGATGGGGCAAGAGTTGGGGTAGGTGACCCCTGAGATAACAATGACCACTGGGCATGAGCAGCTGGCAGTGTGGGTTACATTTTGTAAAGCACTCAAGTGACCTAAAAGCTTGTTTGAAGCATGTTACAGTGCTGTTTTGGTTACATGGCCTAAATGACAATAAACCTTACTATTATTATTCCCACTTTCTAGATGAGGAGACTGGAGTCCAGAGAGGTTATGGGATTTGCCTAAGGTCACACAGCTTATAAGCTGCAGAGGTTACAAATCCAAATTCAAACCCAACTCTCAAGCCCCTGCCATTGGGTCTCACAACTGGAATTTTTCTCCATTTAGACTGTTGGATTGAGAGTTGCAAGACATGAGTTCTAGCTCCTGCTCTACTCTTAGTCAGCTGATGCCTTCTTGGTATCAGTTTCCAGATGTGAAAAACAGAGGGGGTTGACTCAGATGACAACTGCAGGTCCTTTATGCTGTGGCAGTCTATATCAGAAGGGGAAGCCAATGGGAACAGATGTACAAATGTGGTGCAGGGGTGAACACTCCTTTCCCTCCTCTGAGCCTCAACTTCATCATCTGTAAACTGGGAGTCGTTAAGACACACGTCACATGGGCGAGTTAAATAAGATAATGTATGAAAAGTACTTAGCACTCACGCAGGCACATAGTAAGAGCTTAATAAGTGCGAGCCCTTGTTCATTTCTAATATGCTTACAGAGCCCCCCTCCTCATGCTTGGATTCCTGTAAGCTTTCCCTCTGGTAAGGTCAGAGCACCATGTTTGAGAGGACAGAAGTGATCAAAGTAGAAAGGGAGTCAAACAAAATTACTGTCTAACAGGAATGTGTGCTGTTGCCCTTTATTGGTTTTACATACGAGTTAGTTTACGAATACTTTCAGGAGCATGTAAGTGTGAAATTGGAAAGCGTCACTGCAGGATGGCCACGAGCCACCGCACCAGCGCACTGGCAATAGAAAGGGAAGGAGGAGAGAGCGGAGTGGGTCAGAGAAAGGGAGAAGAAAGGAGACGTGCAGAAAGGAAAAGGAAGGTGAGTCCAAGATGTGAAAGGACAAAAAGATATTGGCTGGGATGCAAACTCATTTTAGAGTTCAAAGCTTGTGATATATTGCTGAACACACATTTATATTTGACTTTTTAAACATGCCCCCAAAGCTGGGCACCATGGCTTACACCTGTAATCCCAGCACTTTGGGATTATGACGTGGGAGGATCGCTTGAGCCCAGGAGTTTGAGGCTGCAGTGAACTATGATCGCACCACTGCACTCCAGCCTGGGCAACAGAGTGAGATGGTGTTTCAAAAAATAAAATAAAATAAAAGATAAACATGCCCCATGCTTGCCCATCTTTGTCTTTTTGCTCAAACCATGTCCTCTGTATGGAATTCCCATCCCTGGCCATGGACACTACTCAAAACCTGCCTAGATTTCTTTGAGTCCCCTAAAAGAGCCTAGAACACTACCTAACATGCAATCAAATTCAGTGTTATTTGAATTGAATGCAATGATTAATGAACTCCCCAAGCTCACGATTATTTACTATTTCAAGTAGAAGAAAAAACATCCCAAATAACTGGAGGCTTTCTCTGTCTTGTTTGGGATGAGAGTGAATTTCCTGAGGGACTCATTCTGTGACGGGGACACTTTGCTCCAATAATAATGAAAACAAGAACAAGAAACAACAAATATGTATTGCCCATAGTCCCAGCTACTCAGGAGGCTGAGCCAAGAGGATAGCTTGAGGCCAGGAGTTCAAGGCTGTGATCGTGCCAGTGAATAACAACCACATTCCAATGTGGACAACATAGCAAGACTTTGTCTCAAAAAAAAAAAAAAGTATGCACTGAGTACTTACTATGTCCCAAACACAGAGTACTTTATCCATAATAAATCGTTTAATCCTCAAATCAAGTCTATGAAAAAGGGGCAATTCTCCTCCCTATCTTAAAGGGGAGGAAACTGAGTAAGGTGACCAACCATCCCAATTTTCCAGGGTCTAAGAGGTTTCCTGCAATGCAAGACTCAGTGCTAAAACTGGAAAACTCTGGGCACACAGGGATGACTGTACCCTCACACTGAAGCACACAGAGATTAAGCAAATGTCCCAAGGTTAATGAGTGGCCAGGCCAGGATTATGAACTCAGGACCTCCATCCCTTCCACTGCAGGCACGAGGCCAAGATGAACCCATTAAGGCAGCAAATGCACCAGGTCATACAGTCGGGTGTTCACTGCGCTTTCCAGCATACAGCCTGGCACAAGCAGGTCCTCAAACGATTGTCCCAACCATGTTCTAGCTACAGTACTGCCTGTAACTAGCCACATTACCTTGGGCAGGTCATTTAACATCTCTGGGCCTCAGCTGATTTCATCTCCAGATGAAGGGGTCACACCAAATCAAAAATAGCAAATAAACATGCTCCTTTGCCTATGGCAGACAAAAGTAATTGATCAGGCCCCTCTTTCCTGCTCTACCTGAACTTGGACCTCAGAATCCTTCTCCCCTTTGCACACTGGACAATCACAACCCACTTGCAGGAGTCAATGCTTAATATGACTCTCTAATACCAGTAGCTTGACCTTCGTAGTCTGTTAAGGCTAAACTAGCTTCCTGAAATGACTTCGATCTCTTAGGATCTGGCACTCACACTAACATCCAAAGACAGGAGTAGACAAATGGCAGCAGCGACTGCAACAGTAGAGACAGTCTCCAAGACTGGGCAGTAACTTGTGCCCAACCTTGTGTTGTGTACACCTCATAGCACAGCACAGTGAATAAGAGCAGGGGCTCTGGAGAGACCGCCTGGGCTCAGAATCTTCACTTGCCATTCACTAGCGGTATAACCTTGGGCAAGTAACTCAACCATTCTTTCTCAATTTCCTCAAGTAGAAAATGAGGATTATAACAGTACCGACCTCATAGGGTTGTTATGAGGATTCAATGAGTTAATATGTGTAGAATACTTCGTACACAGTCAGTGCTGTATGGGTTGGTATTGTTAGAAACACCTCTTAAGTAGATATTTAACAGATAAGGAAACTGAGATTTAGTGAAATTAAGTTGCCCAAGGTCACACCATGTTAGGCCGCAAAGCCAAATTCAAATCTTGATTGCAAAGCATTTGTTCTTAGCCACAATGCCACACTGCGTCTCATTAAGCACTCAAATATTTATTAAAAGAATCAGTGGTGAGATAAAGGTGATTCTTGATTACCTGGCAGGGGGCTTGCTAACCTGTACTGTCCTTCTGCCTTCAGTATCTGCTTGCTCCCTACAGGCACTGATCTATAACATCAGCACACAGAGAGGCGATACCGACAGATTCATGCATCAGCCTACAGTAAAACTGAACACGCTGAGTCTCCAACTTCTGCAAAACGGGAGAGAAATCTTTTAGATTCTGGTTATTGGTCTTCCCATATCAGTGAAGTAAATGTTATTTTATAGATCTGTATCTTTCAGGGAATCGAGCAAACGCAGATTAGAGAAAATGAGTTAAGGGATTAAGCATCTAGGTATCTTATATCTACCTTTCTCCCCTAGGGATCCTTCTAAATATATCTTTTTGTCTTAATAATTGGTAAACACCAAGTTCCTAAAGCTAATGTGTTCCTCATCATAATAATATGTCCAGAGAGTGAAATGGTGTATGTTTCTAGTTCATTCCATCTGGTGCCTTCTTTTTAAAGGCAGGAGAGGTGCTTGGCCTTACCAAGCATGGGGCTTGGAGTGCCTCTAAGGAGAGTGAAAGAGACCAGAAATTGGTTTCATTCCTGCCTCTGCTCAGACTGCAAACCCCAGGTTTGGTTGTTAAGCAGGTCACTGACTGGAACTGAGCAGACGGTTGAAGCAGGTGACATGGAACTGGGGTATTCTTCCGTGACAGTGCCTCCACAGGAGGACGTGACATGAAAAGGCCCACTGACATCAAAGAGCACCAAGATGCAGAATGTCCAGCTCCCTATCTACATTTTTAGAAACCAGTTCAATGGTTCCTATTCCATAGATGAGAAAGGCAGGGAGGAGGAAAGTGATCTGAAAAAACAGAGACACATGTTTTCCTCCAAAGGCCCTCAGGCTGCTTATCGGATAGTTTCCAACAAGACCAATTAACCCTTTCCTTTCTAAGTGGTCCCTCCCTTTTCAGGAGGGTTATACTCATGTAGTATCAACAGAAAGCAACCTCTTGGCTGGTTACTGCAACTCAGCTGTATTGCCAAGGGAGAAATCCACAGTTATGCACAGGGGAAAGGATCCTAGAAAATAATAGTGCTTTTACTTCCAGCATTTACTCCAGGAGTACGCGCATGCAAGACGTGAAAGAAAGTAGGTGAAGAGAAAAAAAGAAACCTCCCAGGGAAGCACTGAAGAAGAAAGGTGGAAATGTTGAGTGTAATTTTAACAAAGTGGGGAGGGAAGGCACTGTGCAGGGTAGTGGTTATGGGTCACTTGGCTTGGAATCCGAAAGATCCAGACTCTGTCACTTACTGTGACCTTGGAAAAATTACAGAACCACCTCCTGTAAGTCCAAGAGTCTGTTTCCTTCTTTAAAAACTGGTGAGAGCAACAGTGTACCCTCTTTAGAGGTATTATGAGGCTTAAAGGACAACCCAAGTGAAGGGCACAGCGCCTGGAATATGAGCTGATTATTACTAACCAGTTTGCCTTTCTTTGCATGTATCTTACACTAACATCAGTTGCCAACTAACACTTACAGACTATTTATTATGTACTAGGCCAAGTGCTAAGCTCTGGGCTTCAAAGAATTAAGTGAAGGCTTGGGTTAATTACATTAATACACCAACCTTAAATTTGGGAGTATTTGTACTCTTTCCCAGATTACTGCCAGGACTAAATGAGAAGATGCTTCCTGTGCGGGGCTTAGTGCAGTGCCCGGCATACACGAAGTACTCAAGAAAAGGTAGATTCTATTACATCAAGGGCAAGCCCCATTTGTCTTGGTAAGAAATGGGAGGGTGAGAGGGTTGACCTGAGCCTGTTTTTCCTGCCCTCATTTAGCCACATTCTTTGCTGCCAGCCCTTCCTGGTCAGTCCCTAGCCTATGCCAGGTACCTGGCTCTTCTAGAACAACCATGGAAGGACCCAGCAGCTGAAGAGCTTGAAGGTTAAGGTTAAAATAGAGAAAATTAGTCAGGAGTGGTAGCTGGAAGGAAGCCTAAGGGGCTTGTGGCCTCTAGTAATGTTATTTCTCAGTCTGGATGCCAGTTACATGGATGCGTTCACTTTGAGAAACTTCAACAATTGAAATGTGTGCTCTTCTCTTTATGAGTGTTATATGTTACGATAAAACATCTTTTAGAAACAGAAACTCTTTCCCCCCATCATCTAAAGCATAAAGCAGTCCTTCCCAATGGTATATGCCCCAACTGGGTCACAGGCATGTCAGGTCAGTTACCTGTGGCAGCAAGCAGCCTTGCCAGTTGACCCCAGGGAACAGTACAAGTACCATCATTTTTTGATTAAGAATGCACTGATCTTAAGTACCAAGAACAATATCCTCTTTAATCTGTACCAAATGAACAATAGCCTCAATCACGAGTTTACTTCTAGGTTTTTTCCACCTAAAATCAATTTTATTTACTCAATTTTTAAATTACTTTTATCCTCTCCAACAAGAAGAGAGTGTACAACATTTAAGGGTCAATAGCCCTAGACTGGGCCAGATGGGGTGGCTCACACCTGTAATACCAGCATTTTGGGAGGCCATCACTTGAACCCAGGAGTTCAAGACCAGCCTGGGCAACACAGCAAGACTCCACCTCTACAAAAAATAATTTAGGTGGTAGAGTGATGCACACCATACACAGGAAGCTGAGGCTGCAGTGAGCTATGATGACGCCACTACGCTCCAACCTAGGTGACAGAGCAAGACCCCTGTCTCTAAAAAAAAAAAAAAAAAAATGACCAAAAAAAAAAAAAAACTTCCTCTAGTCCTTGACTGATCTTTACAAAATTGTTAGCCTTTCTGACATTATTCTATATCTTACTCTCCACTGATAACAGGCAAATGTCTAGAACATCCCTTTTTCTCTCCTAACATCCTTTCCCCAAATCAATGGATTGAAACCTAAAAAAAATTCAATCATTTATCAAGTCAATGGATATGATACAGACTACATGCTGGTTTTCTCTTTGAAAGTTTATTGTTATTAAAAAAAAAACAACCTATACTTTTTACATTTTACATTCACCTCTCAGAACATTTAATGGTACCAGTTAATGATATACAAAAAGCCCACCAGCTATTTGAAATGGCTGCAAATTTACCACGTTCTGATATTAAAGTGGTTTGAACTCTTTGGAAAAACTGGTGTTAACATCTAAGTACCAAGATTTCAAATTCCCAGATGAGAAAGAATTTTTGAATCTGGAGGAAATTATTTAGTAAAAATTCAAGGCTAAAAGGAAATGTTAAAACAAAATGAAAAATACCATAAAAAATAGGATACCCTACCCCCAAGAATTAGATAAAAAATGCAATCAACTCTGACCCACCCACCATATTTCTCTTAGAAAAGCCACTAAGTCCTGAACACAGGGTCTCGTACACAAATACATGTAGCCTGATTTGCAGATCAGCCTCTGGGATCTTACACTGGCCCCAGTTAGAAGTTTAAAAAGAAAAATTTAAGTTAGGTAGTCAGATATCCATAAATACTGGTATTCAAATGAGAACATCTTGGCTTTGGTATGGCTACAGAAATCCATGTGGAAATTGTTGAAGAGCACTGGCTTGGAGAGAAGGGGTGGGGAAGGGGGCACACAAAAACCCCCAGATGTAAAATAAATAGTGGGACACATCCACAGAAAATACTTTACATAATGCCTGAGGCACAAAACACACATACAGCTTGATTTGTAGATCAGCCCCAGGAATCTGGACCAAACCTTTTTCAAAGTATTGCTTTCAGGAAATAGTTTGAACTGGGAAATTCATCAGGTGCCCCGGGGTCTAGAGAGAGACAATGACCTTTGGGAATAAGAATGGCCAGCCAGGCTAGAGGCAGCCCCCTCGTACTCTGGGAACCTCCAAGTCTGTCTCCCCCCTTTAGTTAGGCGCCTGTCCATCAGACAAGAGGGCTCCTTCTGCCCCTGATCACCGCAAAGGCCTGTCAGAAGGGTTCAACTGCTGATTTTCCACTTCTGGAGTGACTAAATCAATTAATTCTTCCGGGAATAGGAATGCAATTTATTACGCCGTCTCGAGTCTACTTCACATTTTCCCCAATCTCCACTAGGCCATGATTAAGGGTTGTGAGGACACTGAGCAGAAGGCAGTGGTGGGTGGGGTCAAGACCATGGCTAGGTACGGCCTCGAATACCTCAAAAGTCACAGAGAAAGCAAAAGTGCCCATACCCTGGTCTTCAAATGAATAGTTACTTCACAAAAGCACAAAGGTGCCACCAGACAAGGCGGCGGGGGACGGGGTGGGGGAAGGTAACTGGTTGCTGCTTCAATGCGGAACCCCCAGCAGTTATCGATACAATCCTTTACAAGAACACACCTTGGTATACTGTTAGGAGGACAAAGATGATCACTTAAAAAAAAAAAAGCCCACCTTCCCATAGTGAAACATACTAAATGTATGTAAATTAATTCCCATCCCAGGGCACTAGATGACAACCGACCACTGCCTCATATATGATGTTACATACACCACAGTGACGATTCCAGCTAGAGAAGTCCTCCCTCACTGCAAAGGCCACCAAGGACAAATAAAAGGTGAAGTCTGTTTACAGTGGGCTTGGTTCAGCGCAGTAAACATTGCAATACCAGGGGATCGGAGGGCAGAAAAGAAATAGAATGCCCAGGCAACTTTTGATAACAGCATCATTTATCCTGTTTTCTAAATAAGACTTCAACACCAGAAAAAAAAAAAAAAAAAAAGAGAGAGAGAGGAAAAAAGGGAGTATAAGTTAAAACAAAAATCTATCTGTACAAGTCTTTACTCTGAGTCAGTAAGGTTTGGTCTCTGTGGAAGCCAGAAATTAGGAGAAGGTGATTTGTCATCATAGCACCCCACCTTGCTTTGGGGTATGTACACCAAGAGACAACAGAAAGAGAATCACTGGAGACCAAGGGAATTACTTACAGACATTCCCTAGGCTGTGTAAGGTCTACTAGTTGCCCACAGAGACGCCAACAGTTGCTCTAACTGCAATTTTTTTAAGCATCTCAAGATGGCCACTGGAGTACAGAAACCCCATCACCTATCACCCAGTGAATCCCTTCTCCATAAACGGGAATGAGGGGAGGGAACAGGGAACGTAAGGAAGGCTGCTTCATCAGGGCCCGTTAGGGAGAGTGCAGGCTCAGTGGCAGCTACAACAGAGCCTTCCTTATCTTCCACCTGGGCCCTATCTCCCGGCAGGCTGTGGGTGCCCGCCGCCTGACGATGAGGTTCCACAGGTGTGGAAGGGCCAATATGTGATAATGGCATCAGCAATGAGTGAAACCTGAATTATGCATGAGAGTCTATAGATCACTGATTATTGCACTATCAATCTCACCTCCCTACCTACAAGCGATTACCCAGATCGTCAGCCTGTGGCACACACCACTGCTATTGACTTGAGAACAGGGGAAAAGAAAGGAATTACAAATGAAAACTTCTGAAATGACCACTTCTTGTTCCAGCTTGAGCTAGGACAGATGTGTTTGAATAAATCACTTGCATTAAATAACATTTAAAATATGTTAACTTCAACACACTATGAACATGAAAGGTTCCCTCATCCCCCCCACCCATTTACTTCAGTGCACACAGTCTCCCACGCAAATTTTTCCATCATTCAGCCAGTGGAATGGATGGCATGTGCCAGATGTTACACAAGGCATTTACTTCTCCGAGAAGGCTGAGAGCCAGGAGAATTAATCTCCTTCTGCTAGGACCTCTGCCCCAAGCTTCTGGGGAAACAGAGAATTGGGCTCGACAAGAGAAGTAGCTACATGATCCACTAATCAGATTCAAATCATGAAAATGCCCTGTAGAGTGCATCCCTTCCTGTTCTTCTCCATGGTAGAAAGACCGAAAGATAATTAATAGAAAGAGCTGCCCCTTCAAACTCAAAGCAGTCTTTTAAAAAAAAAAAGAGAGAGAGACAAAGTGTAACCAAAAAATAAAGAAATAAAAGGAAAGTAAATCAAACTCCCAATACTCCTGAAAGTAAAACAGTCCCGTGGTCACTGATGTCTGGAAGAAGTCAAGGCATAAAAGACTGACACAAAGATGAAAGTGGCTGGCCACAAAGTGCCTTGAGAAATCCAGGACAGTGTTCTCCATTTCCAAGGCCATGTAGCCATTCCCAGTAAGTTAAAAATTTTCTATTAAAAAGAAAACAAAACAAAACAAAAATAAAAACCACTCCAGGAAAAGGGTCACGAGAAGAACACTGTAGAAAGTCAAGCTGCTGACCGCCGGCGGATCACAAAGAGCCCACGCTGAAGCTGGCCCAAGTAGATCCTCATCTTGGTGCTGTCACTTGTCTTCCTCACCCAGATCTGTAGGGAAGAAGAAAGGGAACAAGATGTGAGAGGCTAAGAAATACTGAAGAGCAGATCTCCCAGAACATCAAAATATTTTCATGAGCTAGATGTGGACAGAAAACTTCCAACCTCTTGCTTAAATGAACTACCTCAACCTCCAGAGACATCACAAAAATCTCCTTGAGGTTGGCCATCCTAAAGGCATGCCTCTGGTGTAGGAAACAGGCATCAGCCTTGAACTCATTTCTCCTGGCCTTTCTCACACCTCTGACAACAAAATGCAAAGCACAGTGATCTGGGGTTCCATTTTTGCCTTGATCTTCAAGACTCTCAAATTTGGTTTGATTACAGCATTATCAACACTCAAGAGACATGTATTCATGAACATAAACTTTCAATCAAATTTGGAAATATTTTCCTTGCCCCAAGGGACTCCCACATCATATAACCTTTCAATACTCTGATTTCCTGGCAATAAAGGATGGTGGTTGTAACAGAAAAAGGAGAAAAAAAAAATTAACAATAAAAAAGATGCCCATCAGTGAGCTAGGGAAAATTACAATCACAAGAAGGCTGAAGAGCTCACAACAGTCCTTCCCTCCCCATATCCCTCTTCCACAGATGGGATCAGATTTCTCACATCTGGACTGCTAAGGCTGACAAGTACACTCAGTAAGTGGCATCCTGCAGCTGGAGACAGGAAGGAGAGCTGCCGCCAGTCGCCTGACACCCGAGCCAGGGTTCCTGAGATCTTACTGTTCGACAGACATTGTGCTGATCAAACTGAGCCTTTTCACCCTCAGAACAGCCCTATGAAGTGAGTACTGTCATTGGCCCCATTCTATGGAAGAGGAAACCAAAGCTCAGCAAGGCTGAATCACTTGTCCCAAAGTCAATTCTGGCGCCTGACATCAAAGCCTCTCGCTCTTCTCTATTTAACCAGTCCCTGACTCTTCTCTTTCTGTAATATGCAATTAAATGAAGCCAAAAGCATGGCTTTTTTTTTTGAAAGTCCTGCATCTCACCCATATATACAAGTTTACAGACGTATCTCCTCCTTCCCCAACTCCATTTTCAGGTTTTAAAAAAGCTTATGTTCAGTTTCATCTCAGTTTCTTTCATGTGATCTAGCAATAGAGAGACTTTGAAGTCAAATATACTGGTTTAAAAATAAAATAAAGATCTCACATAAAGCTAAGCCTCTAAAGGACCTTGCAGAACCATTTTGAACTGAAAACTAACCCCAAGGAGGGCGAAATCGAGGAGTCACCAACATGCTCAGACTCACCACCAAACTTGCTCAGAGCTGAGTTATGCTAAAGCCAAGTAGCTCTAGTGCTACTTAGAATTTGATCTGAAAAACGAGCAGAACACTTCCAAGAAATGAGAAGTATTTCCTCATTACCAAAGTTGCATGCCTCCAATGCACTGAGGCTTCTCTTTTCCAGGACACATGTCTCAGTGTCACTGTTTCCTTGTCAGATCTCACCGACACTCTATTATGTCAAACACTGATAATATTCAACAGAGAGAGGAAAAAAATGTAACTTGCATTTCTATTTTTCTGCAAAATCTTGAGGCGTCACAGAGGAAAATAATGCACTGGTTCTGAAGTTAGATTTAGGTACTAGAAGGCCACACGTGCTTTGTGCAGCTATCCACACAGCCACGTAGACATGCTCTACCATGAAGTCACAATACCTCTTGGCTGAGGAACAGTAGGTCTCTCATTAGATCCCCTGTTCTGGTTTTGACTTAGTTTGAGGGGACTCACAGAAGCTGAGCCCAGAGAACAATGACATGCATTTACCCGGAAGGCTCTCCCTAACTCCCAAGTAAACAATCATTTTGCAAACTAGTCACATACCATGGCATTTTCAATTCAGGAAGCTGGGAGAATAGAAGAGGCTTAAGTTATTTCATAATCCAGTTTCATTAGATTTACTGTGCATTGGCACAAGTAAGTTACAGAGGGTAGACACGTAAAAATCAATTTTGTTGCAGACATTTGTGGACTGATAAAAGATCAAGCCAATCCAGCTATTAAAGTTTTAAACTGTATCTACTAACAATACGGAGTTACACATTACGGACATGCTCCTAATGAAGGGCCACTAGGAGAACTCACAAGGCAGTCACATCATCCTCAAGTGTAACCCTCGGAGCTGACCCCATCCTGCAGGAGTGACTCAAGGAGACGAACACCTAAGGGCATGAGC
The DNA here is from genome assembly GCA_028533085.1 of Varecia variegata. Taxonomy (NCBI): domain Eukaryota; kingdom Metazoa; phylum Chordata; class Mammalia; order Primates; family Lemuridae; genus Varecia; species Varecia variegata. Next base: position 13,533 of record JAQIFY010000402.1, read on the forward strand.
CTGCCAGCGCCTTGTTCAGGGGCACAATGGGACATATCAGACAGGAAAGACAGCAGGCTAGGAGTAGCATGCGGGTCGGATCAGGCCAGCACCCATGGAGCGAGCACTGACTGGGTGCTAGGTCCTATGCCAGGTGCCTCATTAAATCCTCACGGCAAGAAACAAACCTATTGGTATGTATGAAAGTTCTAGAAAAATAACAAAGACAGAGTATGCTCCACAGGCAAGCTCCATGCTCAGAAGACAGTTACCTTAAAAAGAAGGATTGGAATGTACAGACATCACACAGACTTGCCTTTTGTTCTTTCCTGTGGTGTAGTTCAGTGGTTCCCTGCTCATTTACTGTACAGGGAGTTCACAAAGACCACCAGGAATATACAAATCCGCACATATTACAGTCAAGCAAACGTAAGGGATTTTCAAGGGTCATTTTGACTGTGTGCAATTTCTGCCTGAAAATGCTGACTTTAGACTCTAACCCATATAGAAGACATGATTCCACTGTACTTTCTTTGTGGCACTTTCATTTCAGGTTTGTCATATTTTCAACACTTCAAAGAACACATTTTGCTTTCTTAAGGGTGAGGGAGTACAGTTCGTACCTCATTGGCTCCGACAGAGCTAATCACACAGCTCAGTTTCTGGTTGTCCTTTGACTCCAGATAGATGGCTTGGCTTTTGTGGTACCTGCCAAAAACAAGGCACAAATTTTAAAAAAAAGACAGTGAGGAAGGAAGTAAAAAGGAAAACAAACAAACAAAAAACACCACCACAAAAGAAACTATAATTAAAGATGTAATTAATAATTTATATTTGAGGAAGAGCCTAGATTTCAGAGGGTTTAATTTAAAGGCTTCCATCGCTGGATTGGATTAGATGACCTCATAATCTTCATCTGGACCTAAGCTTATATTCCTTAGTCCCTCTGCAGAGGACAAAGGGGAGGGGAGCTGAGGGGAAAGCTTGGAAAACCAAATGTTTTTCCTATTTGGACTATATGACCCAGTCCAAAAAGTAAATTAACACTTTTAAAGTAAAACTTCTATTCCCACTTTCTGGCCTCACCCCAAAACATCGAAGGTTGGATGGACAAAACAGGCTTGAACAACTGTTGTTCATTTTCTGTTTGTTCAAATACGTCACCAACAAGAAGGCAGGCTGAATTCAGCCCTGACTTCAGTCACTCATTAAAAAATACTCATTAAGCACTTACTATGTACCACTGATTATGCTGGAGGTTGAAGACAGACACACCTGGTATGTGCTAATCAGCAGAAGTTCCAAGTGTCAAGATGTATGCCAAAGGGTATCTAATTTGGCCTGGACAGGGGGAAAGCTCCTGTGATTGGAGGAGAAAAGACAGACACTCCCTTTTCAACTCCTGCATCTACTCTCTTGGCCTGTAGCACATGGCCACTGCTAACTTCTAGAAGTACAGGGACAAGGCTAAGGACCAAAGTGAGCATGCCAGGGCCAAAGCCCAAATGGGACAATAGCAGCTGCCACAGGATGAAGCAGCAGCTGCTGGATTACAAGAGTTGGAAACACCAGCTGAGCTGCTGCCTGCAGCCCCAGCCTGGGCCAGCCCCAGCTCAGTCAAGAACATAACCTTTGGTTCATTTTGGCTGCAGAGATCTGCCTAACTGGACTCAGCTAAACAGACTCATAAACTCATGTGAATTCCACCAAAACACATCTCTCAGCAAAGCACTGCATCTATTACTATTATTTCTCTAGGGAAAGATGACTCTGTTTTGTTGATACAATGAAATAACCTACTGCCAAGATACCATAGTAAAGGATATACTTCAATTCCACAATGAGCTTTTTCCAATCTAGGTTCTAAGTGCTCTTTAACCTTGCTACTTAGGGAGCTGAAAACTCAGGTTTCCAAGTCAATTTACTTCCTGAAAATACTGGTAAAATAAATTGAATTTTAAATGCAATTAGAATAGTGAGATTGGTTTAGGCCCAAGTTTTGAGGTTACTTTTGGCCATGTGTTAGTTGGTAAAATGGGTCAGGGACCTTCATTATGCTAAACATGTAATATTACAAGGTCCAAATTATGCAATGCATGAGGAGGCTAAATTAGTTCATGGCAACACTCTAACACTTCCCCTGGTCTCTCTCCTGCATCTAAGCCAACCATCTTATGTAAACAATAAAGTCTTGAGTAATGGTTAACATAAAAATACAGAGGCAGAAGAACACTCACAGTTATTCTATAGGGACTTCGAGTTATTAAAGAGATTAAAACACAAAACAAAATACAACTAGCCTCAAGTCATTCTAAACACTTTAATAAAGTAAGGTCATGGGTGGGGTGCAGAAGTTTATTACTAGTGTAGAAACATGCTCAATATACTGTTAAGTGGGGGGAAAAATAT
>JAQIFY010004020.1:0-12096 GCA_028533085.1 Varecia variegata
ACCACTTAATTTTGGGCTTTTTAAGCTGAGAGGTCTTGTTTCTTAAAGGGTGAATGCTTCAACCAGGATAGACAGCAGGAGTTCCATTGAATTTTAGGTTATAGCTACTGCCCTATCACTTCAGGTTCCTCATTCCAAAAGACCAGCAGACAAATAAAAAGTAGCTTTATTAATGAGATTAATTTTTTCTGATCAAAAGATTTATTATATAAATGAGAGTGAAGAAAAATAGGTTTGGGGCTCAGATGATCCACCAATGAATCTCTTGGTCATCCTATGCTTGGTTTTAAAGGTGAATGAATTATTTCAGGAGGCATAGTTTGAGAAAGTGATTTGGGAATCTCAGGGATTAAGTTCTGGATGATCCCCACCAGGAAAACTGCCTAAACAAGCAAATGTGGTGACAGAGTTAGGCCCAGAGAAAGGGAGAAAAGAAGAGTTGATGAAGCCCTGGTATACCCTTGAGTTCAGCTACATCAGTAGATGCTGCAGTTCCATCCCAGTAACCTGTCTCTTGTTAGTGCTCCAGGAAACAAATTTAGCCAGAATTTTGAAGAAGCTCTTCCAAGATGGAGCACACTTGATAGATGTGGCATGTCAATCTGAGTGGCACAGGTATTCACGTTATTGGATACAATAGTTTTCCATTTGGATCCCCTGTTTGAGATTGACAAACTCATGCTTTACACATCTGGAGATATTAGATGCTAACATTCAAGCCTCCTCACCAGGAATTGTCCTCTACCATAGGGAATTGCCTTGTGCAAGTTTAAACTCTCTTCTGCGGTGTGGTCTTCAGTACTGCTCCCTGGATAGATGATTTGCTAAGAAGACTCAAAGGACTCAGCATAGTCATACTCATAGTTGCAATTTATTATAGTATCAATAATAAGATACAAAGCAAAATCAGCAAAAGGAAAATCCTCATGGGGCAAAGTTCAGAGGAAACCCGGAGAAGTTTTCAAGAATTCTCCTCTAGAGAAGGCACACCAGAAGTGCTTACTTCCCCCAACTAAGAATTGTGACAACATGTGTGAAATGTTGTCTACAAGGGAAGCTCATTAGAAACTAAGGGTCCACGGTTTGTACTGGAGACTATTCACATGCCTCTGTCTGGGATGAACCAAAATTCCAGGCTCCGAGAAGAAAAGCAGACAGTCAGCATAAACCATATTATTTGCAGAAGTAGTTTAGCCATAGTGAACTACACTTATCACTTAGGGTAGGCACAACCATCCTGAAATCCAGGTTCCCAGATGATGGCCAAGGACCCACCTTGTAAGCCAGCAACTCACAGGAGAGCAGTCAGGCCTGCTGCACTATGATTATTCTTTTCTGCACATGTGGGGAACCTGCTGCCAATGATTTGCTCATGGAGGGATATAAAGGGCTGGCCCCTTTGCTACTCTGTTGATTTGGAATATCTTGGAAAGGCTATCTCAACTCCACATTTCCCAGAGAACCTCACAGCTGAGCTTCTTGCTCTATGCCATCAATTCATGCCTTCCCTCCTTCCTCACAGTGCTACTCAGCTCTTCCTAACACAGCTCTACACACAGCTTCCCCATTCAGAATCTGTTTCCAGGAAACATAGTCTAAGGTGACAACCATAATAGTGACTACCTGAGACAGGCTAAAGAATAGATGATAAAGTCTCATGGCTCACAAATACTTAGGTAATAAAAGAATCCCTTAAGATATTAACTTCTAAAATGCCTGGAGATTGTGATGAAGATTGAACAAATACAAAATTTGAAGAATCATGATTAGGATTTTAAGAATCATCATTTTAAGAATTATTATATAGAAAATTATGCTTTTTACTAGTGAAATAAGCTACCTGGAAGATCCAATTTGGATCACACACCTTATGTTTGAAATACAAAATGGAAATAGCTACAACTTCAATATATTGTTGAAAGTAAATAAGAAATATAATTCCTTTTAGACTTAGGAGTCATAATAGAAATAGAGGGGATGAGGTAGATAGTAAGACAAACACAAGCACACACACACATGCATTCACATATAGACACCAACACACAAGTTGTCAAGCTCCATATACTGTCCTTGATGATAAATGAATTAAATGTTAAATGCCTATGATATGCTCTGCCATATATTAAGAGTCGTGCTCCAAACTCATGATCTAACTAATTGCACTGGAAATAGGTTTGACTACTATTATGTTAGACAGTTCCCCACATGCCAATTAAATGAGCAATTTAGAAAAGTTGGGGAAAATATGATTGCATTTTATTGCTCTGGAAGGCTCAAGAAAAAGGTTTTATATCTTAACTTCTACAAACATTCCTCTTCTAGTTCTTCTCTCAGAGGATGCTGAATGGCCTTTATCAACTCTGCATTATCTACATTCATTCCTCTATGTTAATGAGGAAGCCCACATTTGTCACAACCTCTAACCCGCAGGGTTCCAGTTTAGATATTTCTAATGAGAGACAATCAATCATATAATTTTTGGAAGTTGGGAGAGAATCATAAGCAATTATTCACCAGCAAAAGCTGTGAACAGGTCCATGGATATTGTTGGCAGCAGACTTGGAGCTTTAATAACAGTTCCCTTTTGTCCTCAGCAAAATCATCCATTTTAAAATGTTAGGCAGATGCTTTCTTCAAAGGCAGCTTTCCTGCACCTCTTTGACATCTGTGTTTCCTCAGGGCCAGCAGAGGTCTCCCTGATCATTACTTCCTCCAGGCCTTCCAATGATTGCATAAGCCACTGTTTACCTGTATTCAATCTTTTCTTGCCTGAAATACCTAGCATGTTTTTTTTTTTTTTTTCCCTGACCAAATCTGACTGATGTAGAAGACAATGAGAGATGGTGAATATATAAACATGCAAAAATGCTTTAAATTTGGGAGAGTTGCTTTTAAATCTCAACTTTTAAAAATATTAGATTACTAAATATGAAATGTTTGATTTCAAATCAAAAGTTTAATTTAGTATATCTCAAACAAGAGGCAGTACAATTAATCAAAGTATGCACCTAAACTGTTGACACAGTTTTGTCATCTTAGCGATAGTTTGTTTACGCTAGCAATGAAGAAGCCTGGAGAGAAAGTGGTGATGAAATCACAAAAGATATTTCCACAGCTTATTAAGAATTAAATATCTTTTCTTGCAAGAAGTGGTCCAAAGCCTGGAAGAAGTGGTAGTCAGTTGGTCAAAGGTCTGGTGAATACGGTGGATGACAGAGAGTTTCCAAGTCCAGACTCTAGTTTGAGCAGCACTGTTTGTGTGACATGTGGTCGAGCATTGTCTTGTGAGAGGATTGGTCTGTCTCCCTTGACCAGTCTCGGCTGCTTAATTGCAAGCATCCTCAGCATTTCATGCTACAGGTTGCAGTAGGTGTTTGCTGTAATGGATTGACCAGGTTTCATGAAGCTGTAGTGGATAATAACAGTGCTGGACCACCAAACAGACACCATTAGCTTTTTTTGATGAATACTCAGTTTTGGACTGTGTTTCAGCACTTCATCTTTATCCAAGCATTGTGCTGAATGCTTTTGATTGTCTAAAAGAATCCACTTTTCATCACATGTGATCATACGATGTAGAAATGTTTCACCTTTATGTCGTGATCCAAAGAAAGGCAAGCTTCCAGACAATTTCTTTTTTGTTGCTCCTTTGATTCATGTGGTACCCATTATCTATCCACCTTCTTTACCTTGCCCGTTTGTTTCAAGTGATCCAATATTGTTGGAATAGTAATGTCAAACCTTGCTAATTCACATGTAGGTTGAGGTGGATTCGCTTCTACTACAGCTTTCAGCTCATCATTATCTACCTTGGTCTCAGGTTGCCCACATGGCTCATTTTCAAGATTAAATCACCAGAACAGAACTTCTCAAATCATCGATGTACTGTGTGTTCATTAGCCACATCCTTCCCAAACACTTCCTTGATATTTCGAGCTGTCTGAGCTGCCTTGGCTACACAACAGAACCCATTAAAAAGTAACATGAATTTTTGACTTATCTATGGTTTTAGAAAAATTGTTCTAAAAAAAACTTTGAAAGATAATCTCAAGCCAAAGCATGTAGTTGAAAAAATAAGGATGTACCTTCACAATAAAAATAAAACAAGAAGTGTCAAAATGAAATGTCAGAGAAATCAACTGTCAAACTTAGTACTTAAGGAAATTGGACATTTCATTTAATACTTAATAACCTAATATAATCATTTGACTAAGCCTTAACTCAGTTTTTGGGAGGAAATAGATGGGTAATTTGTAAAGAAAAGAGAGCCAATCATTTTTCAGAAATTTTGTTAGTGATGTGATTTATTGTTAATTGGTTAGAAGCACTGATATCTCCCTTCAGGTTTTCTAGAAGGCATGTACACTAAGCATTTAAAATATCTATGATTTATATAAGATTACTGAAAAATAAGAAAGAGACTATGCATTATAATTATAGCAAATGAAAAACAAGAATTAGTTACATAGAGATATGTTTACTTTTAAAGTAAAATATATCGATATCTCTCAAGTGAAATTCAGATATGTATGCTGCATTTTACAGCTTAAAGAACAAAATTTATACTGTAAAAGAAAGCCAAAGAAAGAAGAGTAAAGAGAATTTATTTTTAAACTCTGGAATATGACATCAAACACTAAAAGTTATCAAGTTATTATATACTAAAATACACACACACACACTTTATACATACATATACCAATTTAAGTCTATAAAAACTGGCAATTTGTAATTCATATTTCATAAATAACAACCAAAGATTCAGAAAACTTTGTAATGACATATAGTGATTTTTATTTTAAAATTTTATATGCTTCTTGGCAGCAATTTTCTTTGAAGTAACAACCATGTGCAGAATGAGTCATTTTATACTTTTTGTTTGAAATTTTTGAATTGCATTTTCTATAATTAATTCTTATGTATGAAACCTAAAGTTTAAGATGTGTGTTACTTATGATAGCATCTGTATAATCAATCAATACTTTGACAAGGTAAAATGATATTTGCAAATAAAAAAGGAATCTATTTTCAGCTATTTTGTCATTATAATGATAGAACTAGCTATGGTTCATTGTTAAAGCTATTACATTTTAAACTGTAAGTGACTTCGTAAACATTCAAAATATTTTTCTTCTCTCCCTGATGCCAACACCTTAGAAAACGTTAAATAGGTCAATGAAGTTTTATATTTATTAATGTTTTTAAACACCTAGTTAAGTTATGGAGATGGAGGGTGGTGATGGTTGAACAACAATTTTAATGTACTTAATACCACATAATTGTACACTTAAAATATTAAAATGGTAAATTATAATTTATGTATATTTTGCCATAATTTTTAAAAACCTGAAAAATATTCTACTATTTGTTGCTCATTACAGTTCAGCTTCATCATTTATTTCCTTTTTCTCAGCAGGGATCAAATTATAATTGCTTTAAGGTAGGAAGGGTTGAAACACAAAAATAAGTGTGTTTTTTAAAGTAGGATGAACCCTGAAAATCATAGAAAGAAATTATTAAAATACTTTACGTAGAATAAAATCAACTGATTTATTATATGATAGGTTATTTTATATTCAAATTTAGATAATGAATGAGCTGAAGTTAGAAGCAAACTATAAGAAACATAGATTGCCTTAATCATTTAAATATGAAGAAAGGGAATTATAAGAATTGATATCTAACGTGGAGTAAGTCCTTCTCAGAAGAGTGAAACAGAAAGATGGGACAGCAGCTCAACTCAGTAGTAAAAATCCTATGTTGTTCTACTACCAAATAGACCTTTTTTTGGTTTAACAGTTGTGGGGTATCCAAGTCTGGCTTGTCTGTCACCAGACTGTGCTCCCTAAAAGAAAGCATTCCTATTCACTTACTTTCTCCATTTTCACAGAGGTTACAGTCAGTTCTCCCACACACATAAGGGAAACAATCTGAAAGAAACAAGACATATACATATATAGAGGAACTTTATGGCAGCTACCTATAATCCACGTGCTCCATTACTACAATCTTTAAGCATTTGAAGAGAGCCAAGAACATATAAAGAAAAGTTATGTGAATATACTAAAAAGGGAAGTTGGAAAAGAGAGAGGGAGGTTTTCTTCCTTTCTCTGTTTGGAAACATTTAAATAACACTAAAAATATTTATATCTTGAAGGTTTGATAGAATCACTTGTGAAAAATCTGAGTCTTGTTTTATTTTGGAGAGGAGCTGTTTGACGGCTTTCTCAAATCCTACCACGGTAATTAGTTTGTTTACATTTTATGCTCTTCCCGTAATATATATTTTCTGAGAATCTGAAGTCAATTTTCAAATTTATTTGGACAGAGTTGAGCAAAATATTGTCCTATAATTAGTTTCCTCAGTATGTTTATGTGATTATTCCCTTGTTTGATTAGATTAGCTGGTGGTTTATCTGTTTAATTAGATTCTTTCATCAAACCAGCTATTGAATTTATTTATCAATGCAAGTATTTATATATTCTAATTGTTAATATACATTTATATTTATTAATTATTTCCTTTTGTTTCCCATAAGCTTATTTTGCTCTGTTCCCAAATTCTTAAGCTTGGTTCATCTTTTTTTTCACACTCTATTTTTTTAGTTCATGAGTACTTAAGAATTGGAACCTTAAATTTTCAAATTTAACTATATCTCTTTTTTTTAGTCAACTTGTATTGAGGAACAATTTATGTACAATAAGCTGAAAACATTTAAAATATGCCATTAAATGAATGATGCCTATGAAGTTATGAGCTGTGAAAATAACACAAATAGTATGTAGGCCACTTTGTTCATCCCTGAAATATTCCATATATATTTTTGCAGTGTATCCATCTCTTTGTCCCAAGCCCCAAACATTCAATAATCTGTCTCCTGTTATTATAGTTTAGTTTACTTTTTCTAAAATTTTATATAAATAAAATCATAGAATTTGTATTTTTTTGTATCTAACAATTCTCACTTGGCCTACTGATTTTTATGTCTTATGTTTTTGCATTCATTAGTATCATGTTTTTAATGCAGAGTAATATCCCATCATATGTTTATCCATTCACCTGTTACTGGATATTAGGGTTGTTTCCAATTTTGGCTATTACAAATAAAGCTTCTATGATCATTCTTGGACATGTCTTTTTATGGATATATTTTTATATTTTTCTTGGGTGAATGCCTAGGGGTGGAATGGCTGGGTATTTGCTAGTTGTATGTTTACTGCCAGCGATTTTCTTAAGAGTTATATCCTTTTACATTCCCACCAGCAGCGAGATATCCATTTTTTTTTTATATCCATTTTGGCAAAATGTGCTCACCAAATTTGCTATTCTAGATGTATAATTTTATCTATTTGTACAGATATGTGGTGCTGTGTCATTTATGTTTTTAATTACATTTCCATAATGACAACCTCTAATATCTTTCCATGTGATTATTTGCCATTTGTATATCTTTTATAGTGAAGTATATTTTCAAATCCTTTGTACTTTCTTTGTGTGGATTGACTTTTATCTCGTTATTGAGTTTTGACAATTCTTTATATATTCTAAAACGAAAAACCTTTTTTGTTTTATAGAGTGTTATATAGAGTGCAATTATTTCTCTTATTTTTATATTGCATTTTAATTTTATTAATAGCTCTTGAAGAACCAGTTTTGATTCTGCTAAAATTTACATTATCATTTTTTTTCTTTTTATTATCCATGATTTTTGCATTCTAGTTATGAAATGTTCTAGAAACTCTACAATTTGAATAGTTATATTAGGTCTATAATCAACTTGAGTTAATTTTTGTGTATGTTGTGCAGTAAGAAACTGCATTTTTTTCATATAGATATTCAGTTGATCCTACAAAATTTGTTTAAAATTGTCCTGGCACTTTTGTTGTAAATCAATTTACCATAAATACAAGGTTTTCTTTCTGGACTTTCAATTTTGTTCCAATTATCTATGTGTATATTCTTATGACACTTTTAACCCTATGCTAATTTTTCATCAATTAAAAAAATCTTTATCTGCTCTTCATGTTTGAATGTTATCTTTGATTTAGATAGACTTCTCAGATGATTTTTTTTCATTCATTTAAAATTGTTGTTCCGTTATCTTCATCACTTTGGAAATTCTGATGAGAAATCCATGGTCATTTAAATTATTGTTCATCTCTATATTTTCCCTGGGTGATCTTAATTATTTATTTTTATCTCTGTTTTTCAGCTTATTTGACTATGATGCGCCTAGGATTTTTTTCTTTGTATTTACTTCATTTGTGTTTTGTTAAGTTCTGAAACTTATAAACTTATATAGTTCACTTAATTTGATAGATCTTCAGCTATTCTATGTTTATATTAATCTCCTATTTCTGTTCTCTCTCTGAGACTAATTTTCTATATGATAGGCTCATCATATAATATTGTCTCATATATTTCTGAAGTTCCGGGGTTTTTTTCCCCTAATTTTTCTCTTTCTTGTTCAGATTGCTTAATCTATCTTCAAGTTTATTAACTCATTCCTCTTCCATTTTCATTTTGCTTTTATACTTATCCAGTGATGTTTTTGTTATTAAGATGGTACTTAACTATTTATTCAATATCATTTAGTGATTTATTTTTATTAAGATGGTATTTCCTTCAACAACTTTAGAACTATTTCTTTTTTATATTTTCTGATTTTCTTCTGGAAATTTCCTATTTTTTCTTTCATCATGAAAAAAAAAAAAAGCTGGAGACTTTACCTGAAAGATTTAGAAAACTTTTAAGTTGTTGATTCATCTCAACAATTATGGCTTCTTGCAGAGTATAGCTGTGAAACAAAAACAAAAACAAGAAATGTCACTTTGTGCTTGTTATTTCCTGAAATTTTTTTTTATTATTTATTATAGCTTATTATGGGGGTACAATCGTTCTGGTTAAATATATTGCCCATGCCCCTCCCAACCCCCCGAGTCTGAGCTTCAAGAGTGTCCATTCCCCAGACAGTGCACATCGCACTCATCATGTAGGTATACACCCATCCCCTTCCTGAAAATTTTAACACCTTTAAAATCTGCCTGCATTTCTTCACTTTCTACACCTCTCAGGTAACTGTTTCTTATATTCTCACCAGAGTTCTCAGTTATTATTTTTGAGGCAGTTAGTTTGATAAGAACTTACTGTTTGTTACAATAGTGGAACTTTCATATAAAACACATTATGACATGTTTTTCTCCAAGACTATTTGTTTGCCTAATATATTGTAATTTCTGTTTTGATTTAAGGTTTTTGGCCTCAGAAGGAGAAAGCACAAAGTATCAAATTGCACATGAGAATCGTAAGAATCAGAGATCTGACCCAGTGTCAAATTTTATTAATAATTTCAAGAAACCAGTGAAGCAAGAAGAGGCCATACCATCAGTGTAATTCCCAGGCCATTTCTTACAGCATCCATAGCCTAGATTGACATATGAGGTCTCTATGTGGTGAGTGAGTCCATGTCACTTACAAAGAGGCCATCTCAGTTCTAAAACATTCCCATTATATAATGGTTATATACCACATGGAGCATTTTCCAAGGAGTCAGGCACCAGTGGTTTTTTAGGGTTTTTTTTGTTTGTTTGTTTGTTTTACCTCAAGCTATCCTGAACAGACTAGAGACCTCCTGCTAAAGACAATATATATTAGTAAATAATTACTATAAAAAAATACTAGTAGTTTCCTTGTTTCTACTTCATTAGCATGCTATCTTGTAAGATTTAAAGATTCTTTTGATAGTAAGACAAAACACAATGATACTGGGATATATGAAAGGCAGAACTGTGTCTTACTGAGAGCTCCTAAACAGTGAAGGCTTCCAGCCAGGGCCACACAAGAAATTGCACCCAGGGACATGGTAACAGAAAACTAGAGCCACTGGGGGCAGCTCATGTATGGCAAGTAGAATGGAATTTGCTAAGCTTCTCAGGCTTCCCATGGGTTAGCTAATTTAAATAATTTGTTGGGCTCTAGGGCATAAGGGCTCTCTCCAGTTATCTTGTACCTGGTTCTTTGGTGATTAAGCAGGGGCACTGTGTCTCTTGAGTTTGAGAGCCCAATAAAAGAAGTGGTTGTCAGGTGGACATAATCAGCTGGTGAAGCAACCTCAAAACTGGGTCAAGACAGCATTTTAAAAGGAGAATATAAAGACTATACTTTCAGGAATCATTTCTATATTTTGCTACTACAGAAATTTCTCTGAACATGTAGAGCACTGGAAACCATGAAGAGGCAGCGCAGCATTCTCTTCTGAGCATGGAACCAGCTCTTGCTATTGCTTCTCTGCTGCCACCATTTGTCACTGATGACGGTTTTTCTCTTCCTCCGGAAGAGTAAGAGGGAAAGGAAACAGTCTGAGTGATTCCCATTAAGAAGGAGAAGAAGAATAAGTAGGCGGAGGAGGAAAAGGAGATGGAGAAAGAGAAGGAGAAGAAGATCACACGTGCCTGGAAGATTTTTACCTGGGTTATCTTTATTCACTGGGAGTGTCCACACACTAAAGAGGAAATTGCAGATCTGCTGCAAAAGGACTTCATTTCCACAAGACATTAAAAATTGATTGAAGGGAATTACAAATTCTCTTTTCCATTAGTCCAATTATTCTATCCACTAGTGATATTTGGAGGTTATCATCTACCAGGTATCCTGGGCTAATATGAAGCAGGTTGCAATTATTCTTAGCCAGAGATGGTGGCCAAATATCACTCTCATAACTACATTCTTCTTTGCCTATCATTGGTGTAGATGAGGCCCTGACCTCTTGAACGTCCCCATTGAGTGTGAAATTCAGAGAGGTGAGGAAAGGTGGAAAAGTTCTAATGAAGAGCATGGCCATCCAGTCACAAAGGCTGCACAGTGGACTGTCTATGCCATGGACTTTGAAAAAAGTACAGTCTGTGGTTGAAACTCATAAAACCAATGCCAGTAGGAGCCCAGTGAGGTTGAGTCAATCTGGATGATCAACACTCTAGCTCTTCAGACCTGATTGGGCCAAAAAGACAAATCAAAAGTTGGGCCACATATATCTGGATACTGGGTGAAAGTCTTTCCTCATTGAAATGGGAGTTTTAAATGTTCATTTAGGAATTTCCTTTTGTTTCCCAATACTTAATTCAGCTGTAAACACAAGCAAACTGAACATTGAATAAGGATAAGCATAAGCAACAAAGCAGCAAAGAGTTGATGTTGCAAGCTTGAGTCCAAAGGCAGTCAGGAGGCAGAATTTCTTCTTCCTCCAGAGGACCTCAGTCATTTTCTCTTAAATCCTTCAACTGTTTGGATGAGGTCCACTCACATTATGTAGGATAATCTGCTTTACTCAAAGTCTACTGATTTAAATGTTAATCACATCTAAAAAATACCTTCACAGTTACATCTAGACTGGTGTTTGACCAAACATGTGGGTGCCATAGCCTAGCCAAGTTGACACATAAAATTAAGCCCTTCTCCAACCCAGTTATATTCTGGTCTCTGACCTCTACTCTCTGCCTCAAGGCAAAAATGTGAGTCAACAGAGCTGAATCCATATGAGTGTATTCAATCTCTGGCTTCCTTGAGTGTTTCAAGCTAATCTTAGCACTGCTATTACTAGCGGAGGTTCTTTTTAAGGCCAAATTCTTCTTCCAAATAGGCATTTTCTTTCTGGGTTAAGCCATTGCCATAATGGCTTGGGGTCTAACTTCTGGAATTGGTCTTCATTTTCAAAGGAGAGGCTCAGTTTTTCCAGAAATACAGAACCTTAAAAGGGGTTTTCAGTGGTGACATTTTGCTGTTTTCTTTTGCTTTTTATACACAGGAATGACCACCAGATTCTGTGCATCATTTCTTTCACAGAATCACCAGCTTCACTTCAAGTTCTTTGGATCTCCTGATTTAGGCAAAGACAACAGTAATCTGAAAGTAATGCTGATGTTTGTAATAGAGATATTCTTAGAAATACCTGAACTGTCACATTTACTAGGATTAATATTTATACACTATAATGTAGATGTATGGAAATTGTAAAATTTGTACTCAAAGTGGAGTTGCTGCAAAAAGTAAGAATGATGGTGCTGTGGTCTGAATGTTCTTATCCCCCCAGAATTCATATG
>JAQIFY010004021.1:0-12093 GCA_028533085.1 Varecia variegata
TCTCTCTCTCTCTCTCTCTTTCTTCTTCTTCTTCTTCCTGCAATGTTCTGCTCCCCCAAACAAAAATAAAACAGCAGAAACACCCAGGCAAAAGGGGTTGCTGTCCTAGACCCAGTCCTTTAAACGGTCTCTCTCTGGCCCTCCTTGGGCACCCTCTCCCCACAGGGTGATGAGTCACAGGGCCCAGGGAATGTGTCCACACAAAGCCCATACCTCACATTCTAGACCACTCTTTGGTACCCAGGATCCCAGAATTCCCTGTCCAAGGGCCTTGAACCCACTTCAGGCCTCTTCATGGGGTCCGAGTCTGGAGGATGGACTGTCCCATGGCTGTGCTCACCCCAGGCCTGAGGTGTGGCCAGCAGGCAGCTGTTCATAAAGAATGGGCTGTGCAGATTTGGGTGCCTTTAAAACGTGAGATGGAACTGGGTGTGGCCAGAGACCGAGGACACTGGGGCCAACAGGTGGACCTCTGAGGAGTGGAGAATTCTACATTCAAACTTGGTAGTCTGGGTCCCTCTGAGGATACATTTCCAAGGCAAGAGGATGGCATGTATTCTATGTCATGCTTTCTTAGTGGGATTTCCAGCTTTTAAATGTTCAGATGTATGATATGTTCTCTCCATGTGCACTTTTGCCCCAGCCTGCAAATGTCGGAGGCAGGTTTTTAAAGCAAAGACTGGGTTGCTATGCTTAGGTGGTGGGGGTGAGGGGAAGTCGTCTTATCCTGGGAGACATCCCAGCAGTGGGCTTGAGGCGCCCAGCCCCGCACTGATGGCATGATTATCAGGTTGCCCATTTTTACACTTTATTCATACAAGGCAATTAGCCCTATGAGATTACTCCTGACCAAACAAAAAAATCTGCCTGTTCCACTAAATCAAATATTACTTTTGACACTTTTGTGTGTAAATAAAGCAACCTAAATTGTTGACACAGACTAGCATCGACTTGTTTCTTTTATTCACTAATTAGCCCACCCTAAAGAGTAAAAGCAAATTAGGATTAACTAGTTCACACACAGATCCCATTACTCATGCCAGAGTATTTAAAAATAGATGACCACAAATGCCTAACACCCAGCCTTCCGGGGTCCCCCTTTTGTTCCTAAACTGGACACACCCGGGGTGGTGGCCGTGGGCAACAGCCCTCAGGATGAGGAACCTACCAGGCCCCAGAAGCCCAGAACAAAGCCTCCTCTCCCCCCCAGAAGGGGCCTGCAGCCCCCAGAGACGATTTATATCCCCATCACAGACAGTCATTTTTCACCCAACAAGCCACATCCCCCAGGCCTACGCGAAGGTTTGGGGTTCCCAGGTACGGTACTGCACAATATTGACGCAATTGCTCTTTTTTCCCGTGCCAGTGCTCCACATTGAGCAACTTCGGTTTATCTGCACTTATGTTACAGGACCTAGGAATTTTCTATGTACAACCACTGAGGGGCTTTCCATGGGCAGGTCTGGCCATGGACCACTATGTGCTGATTTTCCAACTCATTGCTGTGTCTGCTCTTCACAGAAACTCGGGTTACTCTAATTAATTGTTCTTCAGCATTCTCTGGAGTTATGGGAATGCAACGTTGAGCCCAAAAGGCAGACTCAGAACTAAAACTTGTGACATTAAATATCCGAGAGTTCTACCCCAAATCCTCTAGAAAGTCGATTAGAATCCCAGGCAAATCAACTGAAAGAAAATCTGTATCATTTAGCACTGGACAGTCACAGGTACAGATCGTAGTCTACAGAAATGCAAATTTTTCTTTATTTCCTATGATTTCCATTGTGGCCTTCATTTCACCAGAGGACTCAAAACTTTATCTCAATCACTTCAGAGTTATATCTTTGTTCCGGGGCACTGAGAGAGGTGTGTGTGTGTATGTACACACGTGGGCCCTTAGTTCCCAGTCATCTGTCCACACGAGATCGGCGTGTGCCGAGACCACCACTGTCTCATGTGGCCTTGGTCATCCGTCCATGCAGACGGTGGCTGGGCTGTCCCTCACTCCCACCACTAGCCCCATTAAAGGCCAGAGACTCCTCCTCTGTACCCCTCGGTAGCATGGGAGCTGTTCTGTGTTCCCAGTGCACACTGTGGCATGGGAAACTTTGGCAGGGCATTTGGGGCACCGTCCGAGGTGCCATTTGGGGTGGTGTTTGTCCCCTTTGGATTGCCATTTGTTTGATAGACCTGGCATTTTGTGTTGAGAATTCTCTGTATTGTCTGTGTTTGTTATTTGTGGGTTTTGTTGCAACATAGAAATTGTTCCACGTAAAAGTCCCTGGGGAAAATTTTTGGCTGAATGGTTAACTTACAGCTGCAAAGTTGTGTCTAAGGAAAATGGTTTTATCATAATCCAATATATGTGCTGGAGTGTGAGGAAAAGTGGCTGTTAAATGAAACTTTAAATTGTTAAAAAAAAAGAAAAGAAAAGAAAAAGAAAAATATATAGAGGCCAGGCATGCTGGCTCATGCCTGTAATTCCAGCACATTATGAGACCAAGGCAGGAAGATCAGGAGGATCACTTGAGGCCAGGAGTTCAAGACCAGCTTGGGCAACATAGTGAGACCCTGTCTCTACAAAAAAATTTTAAAATTAGTTGGGCATCGGGCATGGTGGCACACACCTGTAGTCCCCGCTACTCAGGAGGCTAAGGTGGGAGGATCGTTTGAGCCCTGGAATTGGAGGTTACAGTGAGCTATAATATCACCACTGCACTCGAGCCTGGGCCACAGAGTGAAATCTTGTTTAAAAAACAAACAAACAAAACAACAATGAGAGCGTTTCAACATCAGCTTGCTCTCCTCCACGACTTTGGTAGGTTACCTTGCTCCTTTCTCCCTGCCAGACCTTGGGTTCTCTTGTCCAAAGCACTGCTTGAGTACCTCCTGCAAGAAGTTGTCCTCATGTCTCTGATCCTATTCCAATTGTACCACAGCTAGTGTGAGTAGCCCAGATCCCATCGTGTTACAGTTATATGTTCATGTTGTTTCTTCCCGTCTTCCCATTAACCTATAAACTCTACTGTACGAGGTGTGCACTCTCACATCCGTTGGAGCACCCCTAACCACTTAGCACAATGTTCTGCATACAGAGGAAACTTAATTTTTGCAGTTTAATTTCTGAGTTCCCACCCCGGCTCCTGGGCAATCATTTATCAGCAAACAAATGAGTTAACAGTGAAACAGCCAAGGTTTCCAGAGTGAATTATTTGTATTTCCACTGCTGGAAAAAACAACACACACCACTTTCCTTGTAAAGAGGAATTTCAATAGAGGCATGTGGTCATACATCACTGGCAGATCTCGCCTGATAATTTTGACACTTACGACTCTGACCTGGAAAGGTAAATCAGCTTTTATTTCGGTCATGTGTTTCTTCAGGGTCCTGTAGCCTAAAGGCATAAAAGTGAGAGAATGTCATCACCATAATACTGGCAACAATGATGACAAATAAATACACATACAGTCACTGGCTGAGCACCCACCAGCATAATTGCCAAGCACCGCCTCCCCCTCTGGGGCACCCAGGGTGTGCTCGGTGAAGGCTCGGAGGCTGTGCCTACCTTGGTCCTCCCAGGGGCGGCCTCTCAGGTGCCAAGGCTGCTTCTCTCTCTTGCAGGGGCTGCTGTTCCCACAATGCCCAGCACCGGCTTCCCGGCTCTAGGCCCGCAGGGTGGCCAGGAGTGTTCTGCCTCTGGCCTCCCTTGGTCCCCTACTCCCAGGTGGGTAGAGCACCAGGCAGCCCAGCCCTGGGGAACTTCTCAGGGGAGGTGGCTTCTTTCCCTCCCTGATGGCCCCACCCTCACCCTACCCCTACCCCTGCCCCATCTCCACCCGATACTGACTCTTTAGCAACACCAGCTACAGCCTTGCCAGGCACAGGGGTGGGGGGTAGTGACCTACGTCTGCCCCACCACAGTGTTTGGACACACAGGTTTTGGAGTCAGACAGGCTGTGTTTCAATTTTGACCCCACCTACACTAATTACTTCTCTTTACTGAACCTCAATTTTGTCATCTATAAAATGGAGATAATAATACCTACCTTATGGTGGTGGTGTGAGAATTTAGCAGTGATGTCAATAACAGCGATAATAGCTGTAATGACCCAGGGCATCCTGTGTGCCAGGTGCTATGCAGTGTTTATACATCTTCTCAGGGCCCAGCCTGGTGCCTGGCCGAGAGCAGGTGGTCAACTGCTTCCTTCCCGCTCTTCTTCCTTTTTTTTCTTCTCCCTCCTCCCTTCCCAAAGTCAGATAGGACCTGGGGGTACAGTGTTTGCTCCCTTGTTGGGCCTTTTCCTGCAGCACCTTCCCTTCTTCCCTTCTGCCCCCAGAGCGTCCATTTGCTGGAAACACAGGATCTTCCCTCTCCTGTCCATGTCCCCTGCCCAACAGGACAGCTCCATTTCTGCTCTCAGCCAGGTTTCCAAGCTGCAGCCCCACACTGGGGCCCTGCATCTGTGCCCTCTTGTTCCAGGGAACACAGATGGCCAATAGCTAGAGAGAAGGCCAGCTCTGCATCCTCCTGGATGTGCCCTGAGAGCCCTTTCCTCCCACTCCAGTGTGCAGGAAGGCCACGTGTGCCAGGCACACTACAAAGCACTGGACAGAGATGACCAGCGCTCAAGGAGCGCAGTCCCCAGTGGAGCAGAGGAAGGGCAGGAGCCGGCTGGGCATAGCCACCACCCCGTCCTGAGGGAGGCAGCCATGAAGAAGGGGCCCTGGGTGGAGAGGGAGCTGCACCCAGCATCAGGGGAGGGGTGCATGGAACACCGGGAGTTTGCTGGACTTCAGGGGCCACCCCGCTGTGGGCGAACCGCTGGAGAACCTTCCACAGATCTTGCTGTGCTGGACGCTGGCTCTGATGTAGCTCCATCGTCTCAGCAAGGCTCCTGGGCTTCACCTCTTCCTCTGGGCCCTTCTTGCTTACGTAAAGTCCCAACCAACGTCCCTGTGTATTTATTCATACGTACCAAATCTCACCCACCACACACTTCAGTAGTTACAGAAATTTTAAATCTTACCGTTAAAGCCCACTCCCTTCCTTCCACTCCTTCCCAATCCCTCCCACCCACTCCCAGCTGTTCCCAAAGAAAACCATTTGTCAAACATGCCAGCCACCCTCACCAGTCCTTACTCCAAGTCTCCAGGGCCACGTGGCCGCCTGTGATCTGACCTTCCGTGGGGTCAGTATACACTTCAATCACCTGCCCAACAGACCACAGCAGCTGGGGCTTCCACTTTCTACCGCTCATCCTGGGCAGGGCTGGCCTGGTGGTGTTAGGACACTGGGATTTGCAGAGGCAAAGGCTCCAGAATGTGCCCACGACAGACAGTCCTCACCTCCCTCTGGCCAGGGGAGCCGGGCGGCGGGGACTCACCACCTGGCAAAAGGAGAGACAAGGCTGAATCTCCCCAGGAGCTACAAAGTCAGAGGAACAGTACCGACAAACAGGCATGGAGCTCTGACGCAGAACTAAGGGATTTATGTTCACTGACATTTAACAATAATCCTGGGGGTCAGTGTTGTTACGACCCCCACCCAAGCAGACAAGCAGCTCGAGGCTCACAAGGGCCAAAGGAAGAGGAAAGTGACTTGATGCATCTCCCCCCTTTGCTTTAAGCTGGATGGTCCTTGGGGCCTGATCTAGAAGACAGGAATGAGACAAAAAAGAGCCGGACTGCTCGGCATAATTAAATAGTGGGGTTTGCTGAATTGGCCCAAGCACTTAAAGAAAGTGGATGGTTGTTGGAGAGAGAAGGGGGTTTCCAGAGACATGAGAAGGAGGATTTGGTACTTAAGACAACCTGTTAGAAACTTGTAAGAACTTGCCTAGTGTGACTTGTTGGCATGTTTTTGTACTGGGTTAGGCAAAACTGTAATTTTCTTCCCCGAGCCCCAACTCTTCAGTGAAAGCTAGATGTGCTCACACCACCCACCACACCATGAATGCACAGATGTGAGTGTTGCTTGGGGAACAAAAGAAGGGAGCAGAGTCTGGCGCGGAGGGCAGTGGTGCGGAGGGAGGACGGGCAAGGCCAGCTGAGAACTGAGGCTGACAGGAACTGGGAGGAAGGTGGGCCTGGGAGTCTTTGAAAATGCTGGAAGCTCCTTTCCACATGTGTTAATATTTCAGAGTGCAGGCTTAGCCATTTGACTTGGATATGAAAGAAAGTGTGATTCCCAGAAGGCTGAAAACTCGGAACCCTTTGTTATACGTCAAGCAATTCTAACAACCAGCCTATGAGGTAGAACTTATTTTACCCTTTGTGCAGATGAGTCAGCCCAAGTCACTTAAGAGTGGATGCCTCTGGAACAAGACGGGCCGTGACACTGACTGTGTCTGCCTGTTCTGCTCTGACAGCCCCTCTCCCAGGGAGGATTTCACCCTTCCAACAAGCTCCGCCCGCTCCTGCGCAGGGAAGTCCTTCTTCACTTCGTGCTGAATCTTACATTCTGCTGTGTCCCCCAAGACACTGCAACCTACACCTTTTCCTTGAGGACTGCAGTGTTAGAAGTCCTAACTCTGAAGTCAAAAAGCCTGACTGTATGATCTTAACTGGGACGCATTTTCCTTATCTGTAAGAGGAAGAATAATAAATGTTAACATTATTTATTTCATGAAGGTGTTGTAAGGATTAAATGAAAAAAAGTAAAGCACCTAGCATATCGGCATTAATTAATTAATTAATATTAATTATATTACCATGATTGTTTTTCCTTGACTTAATAGTCACAGACTAATTTCCTTGATTTCTGGAAACACAGAAGATAAACTTCAAAGTAAGTTGTTCTGTGCAACACAGACATTAAAGTTATCACAAGAAAAGTATATGGATTTTGGAAGGACTAATAAATCCTGATAGATTATTTTCTCTATTGCTATGATTTCAATATAAATTTACATTGGTAAAAAGTGTTTCCCAAAACTTTTATAACTACCAATTAAATACTTCCATAGCCTCAAGGCATAACTTAATAAAATCACCAACTATAATTGAGCTCTCTGCATATTCTGATATACTACCATTTCTTGGAACATTTTTAAATGAATAACATTTATTTCTAATGATAAAAGTCAACATGTTTATTGTAGTATACTTAATCAAAAGTATAAAAGAGGAAATATAAATTACCTATACTTCCACCATCAAGAGATACTCATTGTTTATTTATTAATAGCTAGTCTTTTTCAAAATGACTTTGGCCAGGTGTAGTGACACATGCCTATAGTCCTAGATGCTAGGGAGGCTCAGGCAGGAGTATTATTTGAGCCCAGGAGTTCGAGTCTGCAGTGAGCTATGATGATGCCACTGCACTCCAGCCTGGGCAACATAGTGAGACCCCATCTCTAAAATAAATAAATAAATAAAATTATTCATCAAAGTAAAATCATACTGAATGTATAGTTTGTAAACACATTTTGCACACACTATTGTGTAATGCGACTTTTCCATTGTCATTATTCCTTTAAAACACAATTTTTACACTTGTATTATATTCCATAATAAATCTGTAACGGCATTTATTTAATTATTTTCATATAGTTGGATATTTAGATTGCTTCTAAGTGTTCCCAATTTTAATGTGGACAGGTATCTTTCTACACAAATTTGTATATGCTTCTCTAGTTATTTCCCATATTTCCTTAGGTCTCATGGCAACCTATATGTCAAATAAGATCAATTAATAATGTTGCCCAAATGACACCAGCACAGCTTCCTCACCCTTCCCCCAGCACAAAGGAAAGAACCAGACACTGTCTTCAAAGTCTCCACCAGCTTTTATTGTTGTTGTATTTATTTATGTCACTTGGTATGAATATCCATATATTTTGCTGAAGAAATGTTAACATGGTTGATTACAGAGAGCTGCCCAAGAAACACCTAGAGATATTATATATAATATGGTATATGCATCATATTCCCTTCCTAAAATTCAAAAATATGACCCCAAGAGGGGTCAGATAACTTTTTTTGTGTGTGTGATAACTTTTTTTTTTTTTGCAGAGGAAAAAGGGAAAGCTTTATTTTCTATTAAAAAAAAAAATCTACAGATTGGGGAGACTCAGCCTCCAGTGTAAAACAAAAGTAAGCTCCAGGGAAACAAAAAGGTATCTGGCTTAAATAGGAAAAGTTCCAGCCCCAGCCTTCAGTAGGTCTGCATATGCAAAGGAAGGATTTAAACTCATTCAGACCTGATTGATTAAAAATAACTGAGCACTAGTTAGATAGTTTCTAAGCCCCAAACCAGAAGTCGCTGTTGGATGCCACTTTCAAGCAGTGGTGGGAGGAGTTTTCAGGCCACAGCCTCTCAGCTCTGGTTTCCGGAACCATCTTAGTTCTGAGGAACAGAGGGGATGTTTGTCTGGGGCTGCCCTTTCTGGGAACAAAGGGTGTGTGATTGCTCTTCTCTCACCTTGTGTTGTGAGCGGCACAAGGTCAAACATAACCAGGTCCCCACACGTTTGCGTCTTTCCGCAAGGCCAGACTTTTACTGATGCATATTC
Source organism: Varecia variegata (assembly GCA_028533085.1). Lineage (NCBI taxonomy): Eukaryota > Metazoa > Chordata > Mammalia > Primates > Lemuridae > Varecia > Varecia variegata. The sequence continues at coordinate 8,515 of JAQIFY010004021.1, forward strand.
AATCACAGAAGCCACAAGTGACAATCCAATAAAGGATGATTCTCAGTCCTGGTTCGTGACACTCATCTGGTGAGCTTTAAAAATCACTGATGCCTAAAGTTTCTAATTCAACAGTCTCTCATAACTTTGTTTTGTTTTTTAAATACACTCTTTATTTTGAAATAATTATAAATTTATAGGAAGTTGCAAAAATAGTTTAGAAAGGACCTGGGTACTTTTAGTTTCCTTCAATGCTCACATCTGGTACAAAACCAGGACATTGACCTCGGTGCAACCCACAGATTTCACCAGTTTTCCATGCACTCATTTGTGTGTGTCTATGCAATTTTATCACCTGCGTGGATTTGTGTAACTAACACCACAATCGAGATACGGTACTGTTCCATCACCACAAAGATCCTTGTGCTACTCCACATGCTGTATCAGTCTGTTTTGTGTTACTATAAAGGAAGTACCTGTGGCTGGGTAATTTACAACAAAAAGAGGTGTATTTGGCTCCTGGTTCTGCAGGCTGTACAAGAAGCATGGTGCCAGCATCTGCTTCTGGTGAGGGCTTCAGGGAGCTCCCAATCAAGGCAGAAGGTGAAGAGGGAGCAGGCGTGTCACATGGCAAGAGAAGGAACAAAAGAGAGAGGAGGGGGTGCCCATGCTCCTTCCAACAACCAGTAGAGCAAGAACTTACTCATCACCGTGGGGAGGGCACCAAGCCACTCATGAGGGATCTGCCCCCATGACCCAAACACCTCCCACCAGGCCCGACCTCCAACATTGGGGATCAAATTTCAACTTGAGATTGGGAGGGGACGAACATCCAAACCACATCACCTCCCTCCTTGCCCATCCTTAGTCCCTGCCCCCCCCCCATTATTTCTGAGTCCCCTAGAGGGGTCCCACAAAGACATCTCAGACGTGTTTTCCAGCCTGCTTGACGCCACTGCTTCCTGCAGGCCACCCAGGGAGGCTCGGTGCCACCCCCTGCCATCGCTCTCCCCAAGGCCTGTCCTACTGCCCAGGATGCTGGCACCAGGTTCCCCCGGAGCCGAGATACCTCAAGTATGCCCAACGGGGCTGCGACGTGCATCATTTACACAGGATGCTCTGGAAGAAATGCGGAGGCTGTCCATTGTCCAGCTCCATGTCACACTTTGCCATGTGGGTCCCAAAGCAGATTTCGTCTCCTCAAATCGTATACCCACTGCCCATTCTGACTGAAGGTGCTTTATCTTTGAAGGTCAGACCTAAGCCCTAGGACTGACATTGACCTTTGTCCTTACCTCTCGACCTCTGTCCTCCCAGGGCCTCTGTTCAAAGCTCCTTCAGCACAGATTTCGGTTCTCGTAGGTAAACAGGTGCCTGGGGCGTGGGGGTGGGGTCGCCACACACCAGTTCATCAGACTGACCAGGCTAAATTGCAGACTCACAGTTTAGGCTTGGCTTGGGAGCCCCTCTCCTCTCAGGATAAATTTGGTAACATTAAAAAAAGATGAAATAGCCAACTTGAGCTCAGGAAAGAAGTCATCAGTTTAGTACATCCATAATCTCTGATTCAAAATAAAAGTTTTACTTAGCTTTGGTCAAAAATGTTTGATTGTCTAAAGAAGGTAATTTCTCTCTCTCATTCCCCTCCCATCTAACAGAAATATGTTAATGATAATTAACCTATACCTGAGCATTTAGGTTGCAAATAGCAAAGGTGGAACATGACTTGGCTAGAAGAGGATTACAGTCACTCAAAGAGAGAGAAAGAGACTCAAAACCTCTTTGCAGGAGAGGATGACATGTTTTGGGTAGTACCAGAAGAGTTGCATCATGTTAGACAAAAGCATAATGTTGCTATTGTCTTTATGTGGAAGTTAAACCTGGTTAAAAGAAGTGTGTGCAAAAGCCAAGTACTAAAAACAAAGGATAGACTATGGTGGCTTTGTACTGTGACAATTGAGCTAAACAGGAACTATGTTTCCAAGAATTCCCTTCCCTGTATAGTTCCAGGTTAGGGCTGGCCACAAGAGAGGTTTTGCCTCTGACTTGGAAGGTGTGCATGAAGCAGTAGCTATGTTTTCCACAGCCTGATGTAGCTGCCGGGCAGCAGGTGCTGTGGCAGCTGGCGGACATTGTCCCTGACCCGCTGGCCCGGTGTGTGTGCCCAGACCCCACAGCTCCTCCAGCTCCTCCAGCTCCCGCCAGATCTCCTCCATCAGTTTCTCTGAGTCCTGGGCCAGGTGCAAGTGCAGCTCTTTGGCAAAGTGTTCCAGCTTCTCCGGCAGGTCACCACAGAATTAAGGTTGGAGGTGATGAGAGACAAATGCACAGTTTCCATTAGTCCTTGTGGGTTCCAGTTGTCCTTGTGGGTTTCAGTTTGTCTTTGCAGTGTCTTGACTGTCCTTTTTCTTATCCATAGCCAGCTCCCACCCCAACTGCCTGTCTGGCTGGCACACGGGGACTTCAGACTCAACAGTACACACGACAGGGGCAACGATGGTCATAGATCACCTTCCCCCAGCTCCCACAAGTGCAAAGATAGGACCCCTCCAGCCCTCATTCTACATCACTCACAGGGGTTCTGCATCTTTGATCAAACCCCAACTGATACAAAATTATGTATTGATTACCTCACAAAGAAGCTATAACTAACCGAACTTGGAATTTGTTGGTAGAACAGGATATCAAGTTTTAACTATATATTAATTGAAGTGGTGGAAGAGGAACAAGGAATAAAAATGAGCTGTGCACAGTGGCGCTTGCCTGTAGTCCCAGCTATTTGAGAGGCCGAGGTGGGAGGATCATTGTTTAAGCCCAGGAGTTCGAGGCCAGCCTGGGCAACATAGTGAGATCCTGTCTCAATGAAAAAAAAAAAAGAAAGAAAGGAAGAAATGAAAATGCCCTGTGGAGATGCATAGAAATATATATTCTCTGCCCTGAAAAACAAATCCTGGGTAACATTGATCTTCAATTCTGACACTCAAGGGCTGGGTGTGGTGGCTCATACCTGTAATCCTAGCACTCTGGGAGGCCGAGGTGGGAGGATCACTTGAGGTCAGGAGTTCGAGACCAGCCTGAGCAAGAGTGAGACCCTGTCTCTACAAAAACTAGAAAAATTAGCTGGGCATGGTGGTGTGTGCCTATAGGCCCAGCTACTCAGGAGGTTGAGGCAGGAGGATCGCTGGAGCCCAGGAGTTGGAGGTTGCAGTGAGCTATGATGACACTACTGTACTCTAGCCCAGGTGACAGAGCAAGACCCTGTCTCCAAAAAAAAAAAAAAAAAAAAAAAAATTCTGACACTCAAATATCCTGCCTGTTCTTTAAATAGGAAGCATTGTTTCAAATGTTTAATCATTTATTTATTCAACCAAATTATGCCCGTTTACCTCTCTGTGTCTTCCCGTACACTGTGCCCCAGCTGGACTCAAACACACAGTAAGTTGGTTCAAGAAAATTGCTCAGGCATTTTCCTTCTTCCCATCCAAGCCTGGACTCCATTCTCCTTTCACTTCAATTTTATCTCCCAAACTCCAGACCCTAAATTCTGAAGGCCTGACCCAGCTCCCTGCCTTTGGAACCCTGAATGAACACAAAATGTTA
>JAQIFY010004022.1:0-12092 GCA_028533085.1 Varecia variegata
GAGACGGGGTCTCGCTCTTGCTCAGGCTGGTCTCGAACTCCTGAGCTCGAACAATCCGCCCACCTCGGCCTCCCAAGTGCTAGGATTACAGGCGTGAGCCACCGCGCCCGGCCACTAGCAGCATTTTAAAGTATCAACATATCACTGTACATGCATATTTTATTTAATCTTTAAATTATCAATGCATTTCCATCATATCAAAACAAGTACAGTCTCAGGGTTAGTCCCTATTGATTACCTTCCCTCTTGAATATGGGTTAGGATATTTCTTTATATCTAGTAATTTTGGATTAAACCTTGGACTTGATTAATGCAGCATTATAAAGACTCTGCATTCTATTATGTTCCTCTGAAGAGCTTTCATTTTTGTGTGTGTGTTTTAGCAGGCAGTTGGCTGAATTCAATCCCAAAGTCTAAAATCTCAGTTCAGTATTTTAGCCTAAGCTGGGATGCTTGGAGTCTGTGCTGTGTTCAGGGTTCAGAGATGCTAGTTCAAGGGTTGGCCAGGTTTGAGCAAAGATTATACACAGAACTTGAAGCTTCTTCACTCTGCAGCTATGGTGGCTACCCCATACTCTCTCCTCTGTCTAAAACCTCCCAGTTAGATGGCAGGTTGCCACTGGGGTTTTAGCCCCTCCTCAAGGTACCAATGATGCCTGCCTTCGGGTTAAAGCTATAAAAAATAGGGCACTTACCCAGTGTCATTCTCTTCTCCCAAGTGCCACCTTCCCTTCCACTCTCTAGTGTATTCAGGGAGTTTGTTTTAGTATATATCTTGTCTAGAGTTTATGGTTATTTTTGCAGAAGTGTTGTGCCATACAAGGTACTTAGCTATTACTGAAACCAGAACCACCACTGTAGGTTTTTTATTGATGTTCTCCATCAGTTTTAAAAGTTCCTTCCTATGCCCAATTTACTAAGGGTTTTTATAATGAAATTATGTTGAATTTTATCAAATGACTTCTATATCTACCCTTCCCCACCGTCCACCCACTATCCTGGGGGAATTATTGGCCACAGGTGACCCAATAACCTTCTTTAGCTCCTGTTCCACTCCCCTGACTGTTGTGTTTCCCAAGAAGATAGTTAAGAGGGAAAAGGAATTTTCCATTTTTAAGAAATTCCTCAAAATTAGTTGTTGAATGTTAGTGCTCTGTCTTGTTTACCTGCTTGATCTATACTGGATTTTATGGATTTGTTCTTTAAGGTATAGTTCTCTATTCTGTCAGTTCACTAGATTTTGTAGGGAAGATGAAAAATATTCACTGTTTGAACCAGAATCAGTTAGCCACTATTATTATTCCCATTACAAAGATGAGGAAATGGAGGATTCGAGAGTTCATGCAACCTGTTCCCATAACACAGATGATAAGAGGATAGTCAAGAGTTGAATCTAGGTCTTTCTGGAGCCAGAGTTTAGTTCTAAAATGGGATACAAGTAGGAAGTTGATAAGATTGGAAAAGTAAAGTGGAGACATATTGGGCAGGGCCTTGAATGCCAAGATACGGGATTATCAGTCTTTCATCAAACCATCATTTATTGAATATTAGCGGCTGAGGTAGAAGATACAAAGCTGAATAAGACAAAAATAAACAAGTACCTGAGCCTGAGGCTCCCACTGTCTACAATACAAATGTGTAAAGAGAGAGTGTAGCAAGTGATATCACAACAGCATGAACAAAGTATGACAGCAACTTTGGACTTAATTTAGTAGGTAACAGTCTAAGGAGGGTAAGATTAGTGCTGAGCTAGTGCTGAGTTTTCTAGACATCCTTTCACAATGCTAAGCCCTACAGCAACTTGTGTATATATGTTAAGAAATCTGAAATGAGCTTTATCCTATGCCTTAGAATCTAAGGGGTTCTCTGAAAATTGTTAAAGCACCAGTGGAGAGTTGGTATCCAGACAAGCATAATCAGGGTAAACTTTCTTAGAGGTAAAATACTTTGATATAATTCTTTACTCATGGTATTTCAGTTCTGTGTTAAAATGTCTGCTGTGGAGGGAATCTGCACGTCAGGAGGCCCAGCCACTGATCCTCAGGGGACAAAGCCCTCCAAGTGTGTGCGCCAGAGAATAGAGGGCTCCTCCAGTCACTTGGTGACTTTCAGCGTGCTTCCTCTGGAAATTGGCCTCCACAACATCAACTTTTCACTGGAGACTTCATTTGGAAAAGAAATCTTAGTAAAAACATTACGAGTGGTGGTAAGAAAAACATGCCTTTTATGATTCTTTTAAAAAATGGTTTTTCGTTCTGGAAAAAGTTATCAACAACTTTTGCTTAAACAATTCTGAGAGTGAGAGAGAGAACCAATAACATAAATATAACAAAATGTTAAATGTGGAATCTGGATGGAGGTTATCCCAGATTTTTTGGGTACTATTCTTATAATTTTTCTGTAAGTCTAAAATTATACTTAAGAATTTTAAATAAAACAATAACATTTGCTTATTGTAGAAAATATAGAATACTGAAAACCCATGGAGAAAAAATAAAAGTCGTTAATAATTCCCACACCCAGAGATACCCAGTTTTAACAATTTGGTACATATCTTCCAGGATTTTTTTTGCCCCAACACATTCAGGAGTATGTCTTGAAATCAATGTGCCAGACATTTTGCTAGATACTGGAGAAAAAGCAATAAATAAGACATGGCTCTTGAGTTTAAAGAACTTGGAGTCTAGAAAATTTTCCATTTTGTAAATAAACAGGTCAAAAAAGGAAGACATCCATTATTTGTTAAGTACTATTTACCCACAGTCTGTTGAGTGTTTTCATGTTATCTTATTAAGATAAGATTCTTATATAATTATGATTTGTCAGTTAAAAATATTACCTCCGTAATATACTGAAATTAAAAAAAAGAAATATACCTTCAAGAAAATAAAAAAAAATTTCTCAGAAAGAGGAATGAGGACATTATTCATTTAAAAACATAATATTAATTGAAAAAAGATAAGATTCCTGCCAAGGGTCATATGGCTAGTTAATGACAGGCTGGGTCTTCCTGGCTCTTCCTTCTCTGAGTTCTGTTTTTAGCTCTGAAATTCACTTCAGTGAACATGTGTTGACATATTGTGTGCAAGGCATGTTCCTATGCATCCTTGCATCATGGTTCCACACAGACTCTGGAGTGAGGCTTCCTGGCTTTGAAACCTGGCTCTACCACTTCCTACTAGTGTGACACTGGATAAGGTACTTGATCTCCATGTGTGTCAATTTCCTCATCTGTCAAATAGAAGTGATAATAGCACCTACCACATAGAGTTTTTTTAGAGGTTAAATGAGCTAATACATACAAAGCACTTAGATCAATTATCTGGCTTATAATAACTTCTATTTAAGTGTTTGCTGTGATCAATATGCAAATAGATATAAAATCTTATTCATGCATGTATGCATGTAAGTATTTATACACACTTTGCCTTTTCCAAAAAAAGAGATTTTTTAATTGGAAAATGGTCCAGAAAAGTTGATCCAGGGAATTCAGGTCATATAAATTTAATTATGTTCTCAACTGAATGTTTTTTGCCTTTATTTTAGCCAGAAGGTGTCAAAAGGGAAAGCTATTCCGGTGTTACCTTGGACCCTAAGGGTATATATGGTAGGCAAAATGATTTTTTATTTCATATGTTGTTTTTTTGCTCTAGAAATTAAAGTGTAATATCACTTAAAACACTATTTTTCAAAATGTTAATTGTCTAGAATCAGAAATATCCACTTCTTAGATGACTGCCTTTCTTGGTAGCATTTGTTGTATCATAATCTGGATGACTAAGACTAAAGAAAAATAATTCTGCTAATTTTAAATGCAAAGCGTTGAAATAGTAATAATTACATGACTTCCATTATATATTAGTCATTTTCTATCCATCACAATAATAATATTTTATTATAGAACTATCAATCTAAAGAACAGCTAAGAAAAAGTCATTTACATAATAACATGTATTATTTGAAAACACAATAATGCTGCTTAATTGCTTAAACCCATTCCTCCTTACTCCTGCTTCCCTGCTTTTCTTTTAATTGAGATACTCTAAATCTTCTCAAAGCTAGAATTTTGCAAACATTTGAGCACTGAATCAAGGTCTAAATACATATGCATGTTTTTATGAAATTTAGAATGTGCTCAATTAATAATTCTTTTCTTTTCAACTAAAAAAGACAGACTGCAGTAGTTTTTATTAAATGCTTTCAACTTATCTTGCCATTGTATCAAATCATTTTTGTTTTGTTTCAGTGATACAGCTGTGGGGGAAAAAACATTTACTTACAAATCAGGAGGACTATACTCAGAATGTTATTTCCTCTGGGAAGCAAAGAATTAATACCCTTTACATTTTAAATCAGCTGCATATCACGAAATGAATGAGGATGACTTCAGTTGAGTAATAAAATGAAAAATCCACCCTATATACATACAGCCATGTGCTAACTTATTTCTCTAATTTTACCTTCACACAGACCTCCTCCCAGTCTGCTCATTGTGAATAATCTATGCGTAGAAATGTTACAAGGTCTAGGGGTTTGGCCTCATGCAGTTACGTCAAGCCTCAGAGCCACTGTGTCCTTTGGCCTCTCTTCCTTTTCACCACTGATACTTCCTATACTGACATTATTGCAAACAGTTTTGCAAAGCAGCCCTGTCTTTCTCATCCTAGGTGTGAACATCAGGGCCACAAGATGGGAGTGATTTTTTATCTGGGAATAAATCTTTCTGGAGAAATTTTGGTTTAAAAAAATCTATACTCCTTCCCAGTCTTATCATATGACTTTTTTCCTTATCATCTTAGACAACTTATATTTAGGAAGCTTTCTTGCTTTCTAGAGAGCTAAAGAGGAAAAAGATGACCATCAGTCCTGTCTAGGTTATTTCTGAGATTTTATTAAAGACTTACAATATATGTATATTGAAATCATTATACCAGTATGATACTTTACAGAATTCAGTTTTTTAAAAGGCTAAGATGTATTTGGAAAAGTAAATGGACAATAATGTTAAAGGAAGTCTGAAAAGAAAATATTAGTTAGGGAGAATGAGGTATCAGAACAAATTATAAAGTAATAGTAGTGAAAATTGTGTGACATCAGCTTAAAAAGAGACTAAATACAGAGACTCGATACTCAAAACTAGCTCTAGTTTTTAGTTTCTACTTTCTTTCCCTGACAAGCTCTTTTCTCCCAACTCTTCTCATATCTCAGATGCAGAGAATTAAGCTCCCTCACATCCTGGCAACGTCATCCTCGTTGGTCTGGGCAGGCCTCTCGCATGTTTTATTTTTTCCTTCATCCATGACCCCACTCCCATTTCCCTCCCTTCAAATGCACACCTCAAATGTGTTTGATACATGTCCTTGAATAGGGAGGCAATATTGTTTTGTGTGTATATCTTTTTAACATATACAAAACATGTTGTGTTATAGATCCTATCTTATTTCTTAAGTCTTTAAACTCAATACTCAATTTAAAAGAAATATCTCTATTGCTATATGTACATTTAATTCATTTCTTCTTACACAGAATTTCAGAGTATGTTGCCCCATAATTTTACTTACCCCTCTCCTAGTGATGGATTTCCCACTACCATAAACAACACTGCGGTGAATATCCTTATAAATTTCCCTTGAAAAATATGTGTTTATCTGGAATGAAAAAAAAAATATATATATACATATATATCCAGGAGTGGGACTGCTGGGTCAAAGGACATACACATGTTTCATGTTATTTACTTCTGCAATATTGCTCTTCAGAATGACTGTACTCCCACCAGCAGTGCATGAGGGTTCTCATCTCTCCACATCCTCACCAACACTTGGTGTTAATTCCGTGTCTAAAATGTGGCATTTTTGATGGGTATAGGGTGATATCTTATTATTGTTTTAATTTGGGTTCTTCTGGTTACTAGTGATTTTAAACATTTCTTCATATACTAGTTGGCTATTTGGACTTCCCATCTGTCAATTGCCTATTCATATCTCTTGCACTTTTTTCTCTTTTCCATTTGAGATTTCTTGTTTATTTCTTCTTGATTTTGCCTCTGATGTACTTCTTTGAGCAACAATAAACCTTTGAGCCAAATCCATCATAATTTTATCTTATAAACATGCTCGTTCAACCACAATGCCAGCCTATAAATGTCTTCATTGAGTTTTATATTATATCCTCAGCATTTACCAAGGGTTAATGAAGAAAGAATTTTCATGAGGAATGTTTCTGCATCTCCAGCAAAGCCATGTGGCTTGTCCACTAAATTGCAAAATGTCACTCATTTTTTAAAGCATCTTCCATGTGCCAGAGACTGTGCCAAGTGCTGGGACCACAACTTGTATAAGAGATGATTCCTACCCTCTAAGAGCTTTCTTAGCAGGACAATGGGAGGTGGAGTCTCTTTGTAGTGACTACTATGGGCTCTGCAGTAAAACTTCCTGAGTTCAGATTGCAGCTCCATGTGTACTAGTTCGTTCTAAGCCTCAACTTCATCTATAAAATTAAAATAATAAAAATATACCTTGCATAAAGGGTTGTTGTGAGAATCCAAATGCGTTTAAAGAGCTTAGTAGAGTGCTTGAAACTCTATCAGTAGAATGAAAAATGTTATCATTTTCATAACATAAACCAGTGCTTTCAATAGAAAAATTCTCTGATACCAGTATGCCAAAACTCAATTATTGTACACCTAAGGAAAAAAATATCCTAAATTAAACTGAGAGGAAAAACTGGAAAGAATTTCAGGTCATGCTTACCAGTGAAGCTAATGTTCATATATCCTAGACAAGAAATTACATGTTGGTTATTTTTAGATTTCAGTTCCAGGAACAATTTTCTTGTTTTGGAAAAAATGGCATTCTACCTTTTACTGCTGAGTAAGATTTATATAACCTATTAATTTCATCTTTTATAATGATCAGGAAGCTTATAGCCAAATTTAATACTTTATTTAAAGAGACCATATAAGCCCAAGGTTTGATAAAAATCCTCAGTGACTTCTAACTTTCTTGTAAAATTTTAATAGTGTTATTATAAAAAGCATCTTTTATTTTGAAAAAATTTTTGGAGGTATATGTATTTTAAATAATCTGAAAATAGCCTTCTAGGAACTCTGTGTAAATGCACATTTTTTAAATTACAGGTGTCGTCAGCAGACGAAAGGAGTTCCCATACAGGATACCATTAGATATGGTCCCCAAAACAAAAGTCAAAAGGATTTTGAGTATAAAAGGTAAATTAACAAATGCCATTTTTATTTCCTATTTCACTTTTTCTTCAAACAAAAGTCAAATATCCTCATGATTACTCTATTTCTCCACTTCCTTGCTCAGTAGCATACAAACCCACCTCAGGGAGTACCCTACCCCCACCCACCACCACCTTGAAACATTTGATCACTTTTCCAACTATCTTCCCCCACTGGCCTGATTTAAATGGAGATTCCTTTTCCCATGATGGAGGATGGGGGCTGTCATTGGCCCAAAGACTTCTCTAAAATGGGAGTACAGCTGCTTTTAGACTTAAAGAACTTTCCATGGTCCAGTCCTGCTCCAGAGAAGACTGTATGACCTGCAAATGGCCCCAAGAGAACAGCACTGCTCTGCTGAAGTACCAGTCCCAGAGGGGTTGTCTAAGTCCATTTATGCTGCTGTAATAACATACCTGAGACTGGGTAATTTATAAAGATCAGAAATTTATTTCTCACAGTTCTGGAGGCTGGGAAGTCCAAGAACAAGGCACCAGCCGATTCAGTGTCTGGCAAGGGCTGCTCTCTGCCTCCAAGATGGCCCCTTCTTGCTGCATCCTCAAGTGGTAGATGGCAGAAGCCAAAGGAGCAAAAAAGGATGGACAGCTCCTTCACACCTCTTTTATAAGGTCATTAAACCCATTCATGAAGGCAGAGCCCACATGACCTAATTGATTCTCAAAAAGCCCTACCTTCTAATACCATTGCTTTGGTGATTAGGTTTCAATATATGAATCTTGGAGGGACATATACATTCAAACTATAGCAGAGGTTCTCTCCCTTCCATTACATTTGCAGAAGTGACATGTTTGGTAGGTTTTGCCTGGTCTCCAGCCTTTATAATTTAATAACATGTCATTCAAAATGATAGACTGTCCTGATTACGTTTTATCTCAGATAAAATCTTGGAATCACAGAATGTTAGTACTAGAAAGGAACTTTTTGACCATGTGCAACCCTTTTGTTGGATATGAAAAAAAAGAGCTTGCCCAAGATTGCATGGTGAGTTACAGACCGAGTAGTCACAGCACTTGTTGTTTGGGCTCTTTGCCTTGCTTCCTGGGAGGGGATGGTTAACATGGTTTACAATGTCTAAGGCTATCAGGTTGAATGACAACTAATTTGCCATGTTCTCTACCCAGTAACCTGTCCATCATATTACATTATCTCCCACCATATTTTAGTGATATTTTTAAATTTTCTTTTTTGTTGTTGTTTCTTTTCAATTCATATTCCTAATCAGATCTTTTCTTCTCACCCTATTTCTGAGAAGCAAGTCAACTGCCTAGATAAAAAGGGAAGAATAGAGAAGGTTGCTCTTCCCTCTTTAGAATATACTGTTAGAAGTTGATAGAAAGTGGTTGTGTCTACTTTGATTTCTTTTTTGTTTCAGGACTGCTTATCGGTGAGGTCCTGTCTGCAGTTCTAAGTCAGGAAGGCATCGATATCCTAACCCACCTCCCCAAGGGAAGTGCGGAGGCAGAGCTGATGAGCATTGTCCCAATATTCTATGTTTACCACTACCTGGAAGCAGGAAATCATTGGAACATTTTTCACCCAAATTCATTAACTAAAAAACAGAATCTGAAGAAAAAATTAAAAGAAGGTAAAAAAAAAAAAGCTATTTCACATAAAAATCTAGTGATTTTTAAACTAATATTTTAATTAAACTAATATTTAAGTTATGAATTATATAAAAGTTTAATTGTAAAAACATTTTAGTCAAAAAAAATCATGAGGAGGACTCTACTATATAAATAAATACTATTTCTGTAGTATTTTGGCTTAACTTGCCAAAATGCCTGGATGAGAGACAAGACACCTGCCTTCCAAGCTCTACAGAATACTTCCTTCCTCTTTAAATGAGATCAGAATGTTCTTGATAATTCCCTATTCAAGCAATTCATATACTTCCTTTGAGAAGTCAGTGTTGGCCACTGAACACATGCTTGCTGCCCAACACCAAAGGAAGTTTACCATTCCCAGGGGCTGGTAAAGGGCTCTTTGAGTAGAAATGGGGTCGCTGAAGCACTGTGTTCTTTTTCTGGTGCCTCTTAGGGATGGTGAGCGTCATGTCCTACAGAAATGCTGACTTTTCTTACAGTGTGTGGAAGCATGGAAGTGCTAGCACTTGGTAAGTAGAAGGTTTTGACTTGTGTTTTCATACAGTAGTTGATTCATTAACTAAAGAATAACAGCCATAATGGAAACTCCATTTCTTCCATTGCTTAGGCCGAAAGCCTAGTCATCCTTCACTCCCCTCTCTTTCTCCTACAATCCACATCTAATCCAGCAGAAATGTTTGGCTGTGCCTTCAAAATATATCCTGAATTTGACTATTTCTCACCAACTCCACCACACCACGCTGGGCCAAGCCACTTTCCTTGCTCATCTGGCGTATTGCACTAGCCTCTAGTCTTCCTGCCTCAGCCTTTGCTCCTCTTCAGTCTGTACTCAGCATAGCAGCAGCTGAAGTGAGCCTGTTCAAACACGTTAGGTCATGCCACTCAAAACCCTTCCCATCTTATCCAGAGTAAAAACCAAACTTTTTATTGTGATCTATAAAACTCTGGCCCCCCCTCTGGTCTCCCACCTTATCTCCTACCCACTGCTTCCCTCCACTTCAGGGCCTTTGCACTGACTGTTCCCTCTGTCTGGAGTGCTCCTCCCTCGGTTAAACCATGGCTGGCTGCCTTATTTCCCTCAGATCTTTACCAAAGTCACCTTCTCAGTAAGAACTGTGCTATATCATGATATCTAAAATCACAACCCATCCCAATACCTCATTTCCTTCTCCCCTATGTTCTGTTTCTCCTTAGCATGTATTACTAACATCTTTACTTACTCCACTTATTGCCCGTCTTCCTCACTAGGATATAAGCTCCACGTGGGCAGTTCTGAGTATTCCTAGCACCTGGTACATAGCTGGCACATAGTAGGTTCTCAATATTTATTCAATGAAACAATTTCCATAATTCTAGTGATTTGAGGGAAACAAAGTCTGAATTGATTAAAATTCCTTATAGCAGTCTATTTTCAAAAAATGTTATCATGCTTTGAAAAGATATTTAACAAAAATACAATGTACCAGGTGCTTTGTAGGTTCTATATGAAACACATTTAAGAAATTTGCAACGTAGAATAATTTACTTGTAGATTTTGCCATTTAAATAAGAGTCCCCAGAATTTCATCTTCAGTGCTCTTATTTTCTGTAATTTGTCCTTGTACAATCTCATTTTTGCTCATGACTCGTAATCAATATCTCAAGGCCTAACAACTTCTTTCCTAAGTTCCAGATCCACATTTCTAGGTGACTGGAAGCCAAAGGCCCTTCAAACATAGTTGCTGCCAAATTCATTCTTTTTTTTCTCAAACACACTTCTCTGTTCCCATGATCAGTGTGCAGCAATACCCTACACTTTGCCCCGCATTGATGAAGTCAGAATCATCCCTAGGTTTTTGACTCTTCCCTCTCCTTTTGGCTGTATCTCCAACAGTTACCAAGTGCCACAGATTGTACCTTAGAATTGAGTCTGACCAAGTGTGGGTGGTGCATTCACAAAGACTCCCAGACCCTGGAGCATGCGAACCAGAGGAGAAGCCCCAGCATTCAGGGGTGGATGTGGGTGTCAATGAAAACTGGGAAACTGCCACAACAGGACCTGGAAAATAGATGCCTGGAGAACAAAAGTCCTCATGGGGAGGTGCAAACAACCTCTCAGTAAACACCCAGAACCTTCTAGAGTCTGGGACAAGGCTGAGGGGATGATGTTCATCCAGAAACATAGGAACACTTGAGTACTGTTCTAGACCCAACTCCACAAGTTCCTTGAAAGAAATAATATACATAGAAGAAAGTATCTGGCACCTGAATACCCTCAAACATTTCTTTTGAGAAATATAGAGATGATACAAAAAAAGTACAAATATCATTCATATTAACAAAACCCAAAATTAATTACTGTGAATATTTTCATATTAGCATAGTCTTCCCTTTTAAAAAGAAAACATTACAGATATAGTTCAAGCTTTTCCTTTTAACACAAGTTTCCATCTTATTCTCATCTACTTCCCCCCGAGGGCATTAACTAGCATGAGTTTGTGTATCTTTCCAGACCATTTCTAATCCTTTATATACATATATATGAATTTATATAGAGTCCCTTTTGTGTTTTTAAATGATCATAACTAGTACTATACCTATCATTCTGCAACTTGCCTTTTCCGTCAATAGTTTTGTAGGTCTAGCAATATAGGTAAATCTAGCTCATCCCTTTTCATTGCCATGCACTATTTCTCTTTGCAAATATATCATGTATCATATATTCTTTATCCATTCTCATTTTGATGGACAGTCATTTCCAATTTTTACTATAATGAACAATACAGTAATGAACATCTTCATATGTCTCTTTGCATACATGTGTGACAGTTTCTCTATCCCAAGAGATGGAATTGCTGCAACATAAGGCATGTACATTTTCAGCTTTGCAAGATTTTGCCAGATTTCTCTTCAAAGTGACTTTAAAAATTCTTTTCTACTATTTTAGTCCTAGACCTTATTTTAAAACTTGAAGAGCTAAACTAGAGTATGTGAAGAACTTCTACAGGTAGTCCAGGATCTAGAACAAAAGCAAGTCAAATAGCCTGCTCTTTCTCCTTTCCTCCAAGTCTCTCTTAAATTTTAAATTTCAAGTCAGTCTACAAGAGATAGGTCAATGAGAAGAGGAGAACACAAAAAGCTAAAGCAAGATGTATTTGCTTCAATACTAGAGAAGAGCTGTGTAGACACTCACTCCTTGAGGACTCCGGGGTTGGGGGCACCCAAGAGTACCAAAGAGAAAGAGA
>JAQIFY010004023.1:0-12091 GCA_028533085.1 Varecia variegata
TATTACTAAACTATTAGGCTAGGGCACAATGTATAAGATCTGATTACATTTCAGCTTTTCTTTATGTTTATTATTTGATTATATGCTTCACTTTCATATTTAATAAAAGCTTGTTAAAGTCAAATATTTTAATACACTAAGCAGAAAATAGCAGAAACATTTTCATTTCCATAAACAGCACATGGAATTATTACATATTTTTATTGGCTAGGGAATTCAAATATGGCAAAATATAAAAATATAAGGCAAATTTAATTATGAAAAAGAGACCATTCAATTTTTGACAATAATACAAATATTTGGTGAGTGCTTACAGTATAGATGCTGGGTCTCTTCTTTATCTTCATTTTTCAGTTAAGAAAAGTAAAGTTTGGTGCACCTGTTTCCTAATTAAGGCAGTAACAGGATTTATAGTTGAAACCCACCCTCCAAATTTTTCTAATTTGGATAGCTAAGAAATGTTATTTTTTCCCTATTTGCATTGTGACAGGAAGTGCAAGAAGAGCCCACTTACATTGAGAAATATCATTTGGTATTTGATGAAAAATGCTTTGAGATATCTTGGAATAACTAAGGCCCAGATGAATTTAAAAATATAAGATAAATGAATTGTACATGGAAGTGCCATTTTAAGAACTCAGTGTCACTAAATAAGAACTAATTTTCTGCTTTTATATGTACGTGGAGTCCATAAAGCTTTTACGCAAATCTGAGGACAAAATTTTACCCAAAAATCTCTTAGAACAAAACACACAAATATAACTCTTTGACACTCTCTTCTTTCCTTCTCTTACAAATCACAAATGGAGTTTTCTTTAATCTATTTGGATGGCAGCTACGGTACTTATTTAATTTCAACTCTTGGCAAATAATAGTAAGCTCACTTCCTCGAATAAAAGCTAATTTCTCACTGTTTGTCATCCCATGCATGATAATAGACATCTGCTGTAGGAACAATGCACTCTACTACTGATCCATGTCACGCTGACCTGAGAAAACAATTTTGCTAATGAGTGGTAGAACACTAATGAACTATGGAAAACCTTTCCTGGTAAAGTCATGAAATGAGTTTTACAGGAAGTTATTTTTTGTGCCCCTTTATATACAAACATTAAAAGCTACAGCACCCTTATCTCATATAGATCCAGGACAACAGGATTCTGTATAGCACCTGACTGAGCTGTGAACCTGGAACATGCTCAAAATGTTGCCAGCTGTAGGCTTGAGTATCTCATATTGTCAAGACCAAATGGATTAAATAAATAGGACAAGAAGGTGGCCATTAGTCTAGTCTGTGCTGATATCATCATTTTGTGGATCTCACTCAAAATAATTTATTTCACATTCTATTTGACAGGTAGCAGTAGATTCACAACAATTTTGTAGTTTTATCAGTAGTCAACTAGATAAAAATTAATCTTTTCAGTATTATAAGAATCAAACTTCTAGCTTTAAGACAATATGTGATTTACACCACTCTCAAAAGTATCAGAAAAACATTATTAACTGAGTAAATATTTATTGAACACTATCATGTCTATACTCTTAGAAAATAATCATCATATCACTCTACCATTTGTACAGGAATTAGTACTTGAAGTTTTAGAAAATATACTGAACTATTTCATTATTAAATTTAGAATTTCCATAGAAACTAAATTTAACTGGTAAATATAATATATAGAACTGTCAGGAGATTTTCAAATAGCCAGAAAAGTATTGAACATTTAATTTTTATAATTTGGGACTTATCATACACATTGTAAAGTTAATAAGGGGTGGGAAACCTGTGGCCTCAAGGCCACACATGTCCCTACAGATCCCCAAGTGCAGCCCCTCAACTGAAACCAAACTTCCCTTTATTAAAAGGATTCCTTCTATAAAATTTGGATTCAGTCAAAAGGCCACAGTCGATGATCCAGAAGGCCACATGTGGCCCCAAGGCCTCAGGTTCCCCACCCTCCTGGGTACATTTTTTTTTTTTTTTTTACTGTCTCCATTTTGTAACACAGAGAGGAAACTTCTAAATTCTTCTGAAATCCTCCATTGCTTATTGAATAAAGTCCCAACTCATTATTAAAGATGGAAGACCTATCATAATCAAGTTCCTGTGTAGGTAGCTCTCTGGCTTTCTTTCTGTCATTCTTCTCCCTGAACCTCCATTCTCCCTATCAAAATAAATGAATGAATAAATTAAAATAAAATAATAAACCTACATTCTATATTTCTCATATTTAGGCTGTATTATGATCTCTTTGCCTTAATTGACAGTGCTTCTGTAGCCTGAAATATACTTGACCCAACCTCTGCTTTTTTTTGAACAGAGACATTCCAGTATTTTAAGATGCAGCTCAGAGGTCATTTGTCTCTGAGGTGAACTGGCCTCCTCCATAGGTTGGTTGGCCATTGTCTTCTTTTCCTGGCTATTATATAACACTTTATTGGATTTATTTGTTTAAAGTTGTTTCTGTCCTCCTAGAATTTCTCTCTCGAGAGGGCAGAGACAAGATTTTAATTGTTTTTGTGTCCTCTGGACCAAAATGTTAGCCCATACATAGTCCATGGTGCATTAAATTCGATTACATTGAAATATTAAATATTAAATACAAGGTGCAATATTGACTCAAAAGAGTTGTTGACAAGGGGAGAAGGGCTCTCAGTTTAAGAAGGTCTAAGGTGACCTATTATTTTTTTTCTAACAGTATTTATTACAATGTGTAGAAAAACAGAAATTAGACTCCAAGTCAAAGAAAAAAATTAAAAATATAAACTAACTAAAACCTATTACAAAACTTTTTTGTGATAATATTTGCTTTATTTATGAAACCTTGATAAAGTGTTGGCTTCCTAGAGTTTATTTTTAAGCTCATAACTTAATTTTTCTACGTCCTTTTAAGGCACTTTGCTTGGTAACATGTTCCTGTATTGAAACTAAGGGCTCTCCATCCAAAGCTAGTCACCTTTCACCCAATAGGGCTGAATTCTAGACCCCAAGCTCATATTTTACATAATCCTACTTTACCCCTTGACCCTTTCATTGATAGAATGTTTCCCTTTAATCTCTTGGGATTTCCATTAATTAAAATGGATCCACTTCATAAATTATTGCTTTTTTATTGCCAAAATGTCTTTTACAATTGCCTTTTTTTTTCCCCAGAAGAAGGGTGTGTGTGTGTGTATGTGTGTTTAAGTACCAGGATTAACTTCTAGTACTTATGGTCTGCATTTTTATTCTATTTTAAAAAAAATTCATTAATCAGGATGTCAGAGGGTGTTATTTTCATAACATAGTAAGTGCTTTTCTACGGTCTGACTTCTGAAGTATGGTGGCTACATTGCTGAATTACCTAAGCCTTACATGGTGGTAGGATATTAATCACTATGAGAGATAAAGCCTGGAAAATCATAAGTTGAAGATAAGGCTGTTTGGGGGTAATTTACTATTCAGACATTTTGTGAACCTTAAGAGTAATTTTTATTGCACACTGTGACAATAACCTATTCATAATATGGAACAAAAATGAACTTGAGCCCAGTGTTTATGGTAGCAATTCACCAATAGCCATAGAATTAACACCACATGCTAGAAACAATTTCAACACAAGGCACAAATTGGAATGGGCTCCTGCTAATTACATTAGATCACTGCTATCTCCTATTGGAAATAATTTGTCTATTTTGCTTAAAAATTTCCAGAGTTTTTATGTGATTAACTGAAGATGAATTGTGAATAATCAACAGTTTCAGTGAAGGAGATGATTCAGGTATTTCAAAGAAAACATAAATTTCTGACTTAACAAACCATCGATAGTATTTTTAAAAACAAAGGATTTAGAGGAGTGATGTCAGCAAGGCTGCAGAATGGAAGACCTAGACCTCCTTTCTCCCATGGAGACATTGATTCAACAATAATGCATAGACCAATTCCTATTTTGAGATGTTCAGAAACCAGTTAAGAGGTTTCTGCACCTCAGTGATGCAAAAAACAGCCGCCGGAAAGTTGCTAGTAAAATTTGTGGTATCCTATCACCATGGTGTCTCCTCTAGAACAGTGCCACATGATCAGGAGGAAACTCCAAGGTCCTGGTTTCTCCCTGAGGAGAGAAAAAGAAGATTGGATTATATGCTTAATGTTCTGAGTTTTCTGGGGCTGTTCAAGGGACTGGCTTCTGTCTCCTCTGTCTTGGAGACCTAATGAAAACGGTGTACTCTACATGCTTGGAGGCCACTGAGAAAAAAAAGAACTGAAGGGTGTTCTGCTGCTCCAGAAGACATGCAGTACAGCAGATATTCTGCTGCTCTAGAAGACATAACAGTACAACAGACAGAGGCCAATACAGTTTGGCAGCCTCTCCATCAGGAAATGAAATAAAAGTGGAATGTGTTTCCAATATTATGACTTTTCAGGGGCTGCCCAAAAGACTAAATTTCTTTCTTGCTTGTCTGGGAGTGTGCACAAAATCTGGCAAACTCTAGATGCCTAGGGGACAATGAGAACAAAAAAGTGTTATGTTGCTGCTTCAGAGGATTGATGGTATATGAGATAGATACCAGAGGGAGCAAAGGATTATGAGCTCCTGAAAAAAAGAAACCCCAGATTCCTCTAATTAGAAATATATATGCACAAGGCCAGAAGAAGCACATCCACCGAAAAGGCTGACAAGTCTCCCAGAATCTACAGTCTGGCTCATTGGCAAAGATCTTTCACTCATCGTATGAAGCCAGCCCATAAAGACTAGGAGAGGTGGCTGTTTATTCAAATGTGAAGATAACAATACAAAGTTAAAGGCATACCAAAAAAAAAAAACAAACAAACAAAAAAAAAAAAACAGGGAAAATGATCCAATCAAAAGGCCAAAATAAATCTCCAGAAAGAGAGTCCAAAGAAATGGATGCATATAAATGATCTGACAAAGAATTTAAAAATATTTTGTATCAACAATGTTTAATGAGTTCAGCAAAATGATAATTGAACAAAATTAGAATTTCAACAAAAAGAAGATAGAAAAAAAGAATTAAATAGAATTTTGAAGTTAAATAATATAATAACCAGACTAAAAGGCTCACTAGAAAGATTTAACAGCAGACTTGATTAAGCAGAAGAACCAGTTATTGAACTTGAAGAAGGTCATTTGAAATTATCTATTCAGGGGAGCAAAAAGGAAAAAGAATGAAAAAGAGTGAGGTAAGCCTAAGGGAATAAGGGATAACATCAAGCAGGCCAATATACATATATGGGAATTTTAGAAGGAGAAGAGAGAGATAAAGGCACAGAGAGCTTATTTAAAAAAAAAAAAAAAGGTCAAAAAATTTCTTAAATCTAGGCAAGTAAATGGAAATACAGATCGAAGAAGCCAAATGGACCAAATGGCTTGTAATGTCTCTCTTGAGAAGTCTGCAGTTAGCCTGATGGGTTTTCCATTGTTATTTATTTGATACTTCCACCTCACAGCTTGCAGGACTGCCTCCTTTGTGTTGACTTTGGCCAATCTGATGACTATATGTCTTGGTGATTGCCTCTTTACAATGAATCTCCCAGTGTTCACTGTGCTTCTTCTACCTGAATGTCTAAATCTCTAGGAAGACCAGGGAAGTTTTCCTCAATTATTCCCTCAAATAGGTTTTCTAGCCCTGGTGTGTTTTCTTCTTCACCCTCATTGATGCCTATGATTATTATATTTTGCCATTTTATATAATCTTGTATTTCTTGCAGGTTTTGATTGTTCTTGATTCTTTGTTCTTTATTTTTCACTAATTTGAAAGAGTTGTCTTCAAGCTCTGAAATCCTTTCTTCTGCCTGGTTTAATCTACTCTTAAAGCTTTTCACTGTGTTTTGTCTTTCCTTGAATGAATTTTTCATTTTTAAATGTTCTATTTGGTTTTTTTGTAATGTATCAGTCTCTTTAGTAATTTTTTATTCATTTTCTCAACTATTCTGTTTTCTTTCAGTTGGTTTTCTATTTTCTCTTGGATTTCATTGAGCTTCGTTATAGTCCATATTTGGAATTCTTTATTTGTCATTTTGATATTTTCATTTTGGTTGGGATCCATTGCTAGAGAGCTGGTGTGCCTTTTTGGGGGTGTTCTTTCACTCTGATTTTTCATACCTCTGGAATTCTTTCACTGATCCCTTCTCATCTGAAACAGCTGTTGCTTATTAGTTTTGGATTTTCTTTTATTTAGATGGGGCTTTTTTCTTCTCCCTCACTTCTATGGGTGTGTTTGTAGCATAATTTGGGTATGAACATTTGGCTTTGTTTGTGGGTGCTTAGATGGTGGTGCAGGTTTTGGATGGATGCCTTGGTTATAGATATTCTTAGTATGGAGGTTTTCTCAGTTTCTAGTTTTTTTGTAGGCTGTAGCGGTGGTGAGCTATGTGTGTGGGCAGATTTCCTGTCTCCTGTTGATGTGGGAGGATGGAGGTCTTTGAAATCCTTTCTCTTTTCCCAGCCCTTTGGTCTTCTTAACAGTGTGAATTATATTGGCATGGCCAGTTTAATCTCTTGAGACATTAGTTGGTGCTTGTGGGTAATAATCAACCACATCCTATATGATTGAGTCAATAAATGTTGTAGAGGACTGTACAAATTGACCTCCCTGCCAGTAGGTGGCCCTTGCCAGAAAGAACTAGCTGAAGTATTGTTTTGTGGCCCTGGAACTTCCAGGTGAGGCTTATTCTCCACCACAGCAGAGGTGGGTAGGGGAGTGATGCTGGTTGGGGCTGGGTTGGTGAACCTGCTCTCAGTCTCCACAAAAGCTGGTAAGGTTGCTGTCTTGGCAACAAAGATCTGCTTCCAGGTTGCTGGGGAAAGCCACCAGGGAGGGTCTGAGGTGGCCCCACCCAGGCAGAGTCTCTGCTTGCAGAGATGAGGCCATCTGAGATTCAAAATCTGGCTGTCAGGAGTGGGTTTTGCTCTTCTCCTCCCTCCCCTGCTCCATGATCTTTCTCTGACATGTGCCAACAGGCAGGAGCTCAAACTAGCTGAGCAATGATGCTGCAGGCTGGGAGCTTCCATGTCCAGGTTCCCGTCCTGGGCTGAGAGCATAGACTTCCTGTGTGGGGAGGAGTGCTCCATGAGTGCACTGTGGCTAGGATCCACACTGCTCTCTTTTCAGTTCTGTCTCCTCTCCATGTCCCCAAGCAACATGATTGAGTCCTGGGGGTATGGGATATGGCCTGAGGGCCTGACTCCAAATCCCTGAAGATCAGTCCCTGACCATGCCAAGGAGAAGCATGCTGGTCCCAAGTTGCCTATGTGGTACTCAAGCAGGTTTTATGTCTCTCAGCTTCAGGGTGTGCCCTACTCTGATAGAGCAGCTGGGGGAGCAGTACTGGAGAGGGCTGGTGAGCAGGGAGTTCACTGTCTGAGAGATCGTTAGTCAAATGCAGATTTTTAAGAGGGAAGATTTGAGTTTCACTCTGTGTGGAAGCCTCAGTGTGGTGGATGTACCAAAAGAGGGGAAGCAGCCACTTCTCTGAGCCTCAGCTCATCATCTCTCTTGGCAGCAGTGGGCAGGGGAGGGGCAGGGGAAGAACAGAGTCTGAATGGAGGAAGCCTAGCACTCTTGTCCTCTCTGTCCCTCTCTCTGGAAGGCATCCCACCTGGAATATCCAGGCTCTGGGGTCACACAGATGTCCTGGGACCCACCAGCTCCTGTGGCTTCCACAGTGTAGGCTGGAGTTGGGAAATGTTTGTGGGGGAATGAGTGAGATGGAAACTGAGGGTCTGAAGCTCCCTGGGGAGGACAAAGGTTCATGGCGGGTGGAGAAGCAATACAGTGCCTGCCATCTGAGCTTGGGTCTGCAGTGATGGGGGGGACTGGCAACTTGGTGCTTTGTCCTCAGGAAGCTCCCAGTTCATTGGCAGCAGCAACTTTTGGGCTCGTGAGGGTAGAAAGGCTCTCCAGCAGCTCGGGAGCCTGGCTGACTGTCAGAAATGTGAGGGAGGGAGAAACAACTCCCCACCACCTCCCCTTTTGCCAGGCTCCAATACTTTTGGGGGTTGATCTCTGCTGATATCTTGCTCCTTCTTGTTCTGCTCTACAACTTCTTCCAGTGGAATCTCTGGTAGGTTATGGCACTTTTCCCTTAGAATTATTCCTGATCTATTTTTTTTTCTTTTACATCTAAAATTTTTCCTTACTTCTGAGACAATCTGGCAGCTGATGTCCTCTGGTCAGCCATCTTGTCTCAGTGAAGTCAGAAATGTCAAATTCCAAAGAAATACTGTCGGTATGGGGCCAATAAGTATAATCTTTTGCTTTATTTATTGAGATATCTGGGGCCCTGAATAAGGAAAAAAAAAGATTAAAAAGTTTGGTGACAATACTTCATAAAATTTAGCTGGGGGAATTTTGTGCTTTTATTACTCTGGCCTTGTTCCTGGCACTGATTTATTTATGTGATGCTAAGAAATTTGGATTAAAAAAATACATATGTTATCAGCTCAATGACTTCTTAAATCATGTCAAACGTGGATATTTATTGAAATCTAGAAGCTAACATAAAATAAGTGACTGATTTTTTTATCCTTTTTTCAGAAAGTTTTGATGTCATGGAAAGAGAATATAATGATTTTATTTTAAACAATGTTAAATACAGTCAAAATATATCAAATTGTCAAATTTTTTACTTCTCCAAAGTATTGACTTTGTGGGCTTTGTTTTATAAACTCCTATATCTTATTTATAGGCTATAAAATATTTTCAAAGGAACTAAGGTGAACACACTCCTAAGGCTTATTTTTCCTCCACTTAAAAAAAAAGAACAAACACTTTGTGATATTTTTCGTTCTTTTTCCTTTGACCTTTACTCATCATTTCTGAGAATTAATGGAACTCAGTGAGCTGAACTTTTCTCAATTCGTATTTCACATTTTTCTACCTTGGCTTTCTTGACAAACTCAGAAGTTATATAATTTATTTGCAAAGAATAAAATGATCTCACACAGCATACATAACTACATGTTGAAAAGCAAAAGAGCATAGAAAAAGAATAAAATATATAATAAATGACACTGATTAATGACACTGAAGGATTTCTGACCTATGTAGGACTAAGGCTTTCATTCAGGAAGAGGAGGCCAGGTGGTATGATTTAAGGCTGCCAAAGTCTCTCCCACCCCCTACCGCCCCTTTCCCTTAGAATAATGGAAATGAAAATTGACCTCACAGAGATAATCCAGCTTCCTTAAATTTCCAATTAGAATCATGAAGCCCCACTCTAGAAAAACTGTCTTCCATGAAACTGGTCCCTGGTGCCAAAAGGTTGGGAACCGCTGGCCTAGGAGCAATAGGTTATACCATACAGCATAGGTATGTAGTGGGCTGTACCATCTAGGTTTATGTCAGTAGACCCTATGATGTTCACACAGCGAAGAAATCAGTCAACAACGCATTTCTCCAACTATATCCCCTTCATTAAGTGATGCATGGCTGTACTTGCATGTATATGTCTAAGCAAGCCTGGTGCCAGGTGTGAGACAACAGGAATGTGAAGAAGGCTGCTAGAGTGAGATTTCTAGCAAGAGGAACTGAGAGTGAACAACCTAGATTAAAACCAGGACCACACCCTACAACTTTATCCTCAATGGAAAATTCTTGGGGAAAACAAAAGGAAACTTGATAGCAACTCATTAACAATTAAAACATATCCATGAGTTTTAAAGACAAGTTAAATTGAATTTAGCCTTTCAAAATGCCTTAACTATCTTGTGTAAGTAGCCCCAAATAATTCATATATATCTATAGTACGTAGTTGGCAAAAGATGCTGCCACAGAGAATATTCCACATTAGTGGAATCAGTATTATGTCCAGGGTGTAGAACAGCAAACATCATTATACCACTGGGACCGAATGGAAAAGGTAAATCTCTCACATTGGGTGAGCTGCTATCACAGCTCCAAAGCAAGGTATAACAAGTCCCTGATACCTTCCTTGGGGCATTCCTTTTGGAGCTCACTATGTTTTCTCTTCCCTCCTGCTCCCACAGGGGAATTCTGATAAAATACTTCCACTGATTTACCAATGATATCGTGAGGTGTACCTCAACCCAAAATATAGAATATGAAACATTTTAACATTCTATATAACTTTTTATGACATCAAGACAAATGTGTTAATCCAGTAAATTCAAATGTGTTTCTTCTCCTCTGCTCTACCTTACCCAGTCATTTTCCTCCTCATCTTACGTCTTCCAGGCCATGCAACTGCAGCTGAGAACTGGTTGCTTGTCTAGGAATTGCCGGCATTTTCTCACCTT
This sequence comes from Varecia variegata, assembly GCA_028533085.1. Lineage (NCBI taxonomy): Eukaryota > Metazoa > Chordata > Mammalia > Primates > Lemuridae > Varecia > Varecia variegata. The sequence continues at coordinate 10,263 of JAQIFY010004023.1, forward strand.
GCTCCACTTTGATAGGAAGATATTTATAGAGGAGCAAAGGGTTAAATAATATTTCAAGAATAGCATGGGGTGGTATTACAGATATGGAAAAGGAAAATGATCAAAGGCTAAATAGAGTGAGGAACCCAGAGTGAGGGATCTGTATGCCATTGTGGATACACGCCTGTGTGGCTACACAGAGAACACATGTGCATTTGAGAAGGAAACATTAAAATTATCCCATCTATCCAGGGATATGTCCATGAAACTGTAGAGTAAAAACGATATCTTTTCCTCACCCGTTGCAAGGTTCATGGTTGGTACCCCTAAAACAGAAGACAGATTAACAAGAGAAAAGCATAAAAACAAAGATTCCTACCAAATGACTCAGAACCAAAACACAGGAGTCATAATCAGAACAGATGATTTGCTCCTGCTAAACAGAATTTGGAGAGTCAGGGACGAGAAGAAATTTTTACCTTTCACTCTCAACTGGGCACTACAGGTAGAGATCTGGGAGAGCTGGTCTTAGTAAACAATTCTTCCCTTTTTTCACCAACTTTTTGTTCGTTGTCCCAGGATCTCATCTGCAGGTACTAGTGTGAGTGTGGCATCTCAGCTGCCCCATGCTGAGCACCAGAAACCGTAGCGGGGAAAGAAAGAGTATTATCTTTCCCTGGTGTCCCCAGTCACGAACTCAAATTAAAGTGCATGACAGAGAGTAAGAAAGCTACATAGACTTAGTTCAGGGACAATGAATGGGCTCAGAAAAAGCCCAATCACTAAGTGATATTCAGTTTTTCTCTGCCTCAGACCTTAAAAATATGCACCAGCTTGCTGGATGAAAAGAGCTAAGTAAAGGTGCCATCAAGTGAAGCTGCAATATCATCATAGAGATGCACTAAATCTGAGAGCAAAACCTAGGGGGACTAATATGTATTAAATATCTATAAATATCTAATGTATACCTGTGTGTGTAAAGAATACATTTTATATTTTTGATTTATGTGTATTATGTGATATATATCTATATTATGCACACAATATTTAATTTTCTTGATAGTTCTACCAGTTAAAGATCTTTTTTCTCTCCATTAGCAGAAGAGGAAACAGAGAATTAGGAAAAGAATTAACTTGCTCATCTTTTGTGAGCATTCATGGCATAAAGAGTGATGATATGCACTGCACTATTCACTGAGTGAATAAAGTGCTATCCTAAAAAAAAAATTATTGCAATATGAGATGGAAGATGCATCAGTCACAGCTGTTCACAGTCACTTGAGGAGCCCTCTGCCCCTGAGTCATAAGAGAGGAACTGCAGTCAATACACCAGTGATTCTGATTCAGGATGATGTGTGTGAGAGCTTGTAGTTTTGCTAACAGTTATTATGACTCTCTGGAACCCCCTGCTGTTGCAGTCTGAGAAAACAAGTATTACATTAGATAATGGATGATACAGAGAAACAGATGAAATGGTGATTCATTGTTGTACTGGAAAGAAAGTGTTGAAAAAAAAACCACCACACTGGCCGGGCGTGTTGGCTCATGCCTGTAATCCTAGCACTCTGGGAGGCCGAGGTGGGTGGATCGTTTGAGCTCATGAGTTCGAGACCATCCTGAGTAAGAGTGAGACCCTGTCTCTACGAAAAACAGAAAGAAATGATCTGGACAGCTAAAAATATATATAGAAAAAATTAGCCAGGCATGGTGGCGCGTGCCTGTAGTCCCAGCTACTCGGGAGGCTGAGGCAGTAGGATCACTTGAGCCCAGGAGTTTGAGGTTGCTGTGAGCTAGGCTGACGCCACGGCACTCACTGTAGCCCGGGCAACAAAGCGAGACTCTGTCTAAAA
>JAQIFY010004024.1:0-12090 GCA_028533085.1 Varecia variegata
CCCATTATTGTGAACTTTCAGAAACCAAAATAGAAGGTGGAGTGGGGCAGGGGAGAGAGATATGAAAGCTTTCAGAGGGGAAAGGAGACTGCAATTAAAATAACAAGGATTGAAATAGCACGAGATTCACATCAACAGCACAAGCACTGTGCTTGTGGTAGAAGTCACTGGGTCCACTATTTCAAAATATCGAGAGGGTATGATTTTCAAACTTGAATTCTATATCTAACCAAACCATCATTCAAAGGTGAGGGAAAAGAAAAAGACATTTTAAATATGCAAAGACTCAGAAAGTATGTTACTCACAAACTCTTTCTTTGGAAGTTTTTGTGGATGTGCTTCAGCAAGAGAAACAATTAACTCAAAACCCAGGAAACTTTGGAATTCAGAAATCCCAGAAAAGCAGAAAGGGGAATTTTCATTAAAGAAAAAAAGCTATATATTGCTGTTAAGGAACAATTAAAATGACAGTGGAAGCACAAAGGTATCCAAGACAGAGGCCCCCATGAAAAATGAGAACCCAAAGAATATCATAGTATGACAAGGAACTTGGAAAACCTTGAGGATATGATCAGTAGTTGGTGGAGTGTAAAAATGTCAAATAAATCTGAACTTTACCCTATTAAGTCATTTAAAATTTATAAATTATGATATGTTAAAATTAGGACATAGCAATCAACATGTCCTTCAACAAGTGAATGGATAAATAAACTGTGGTACATCCCAACAATGGAATATTATTTAGCACTAAAAAGAAATGAGCTATCAAGCCAGGAAAAAAACATAAGGGAAAATTAAATGCCTATTACTGAGTAAAAGAAGCCAAACTGAAAAGGCTACATACTGTAGGATTCCAACTATACGACATTCTGTAAGAGGCAAAACTATGCAGATGGTAAAAAGATCAGTGGTTGCCAGGGCTGGAAGGGAGGGAGGGCTGAGTAGGTGGAGCACAGAGGATTTTTAGGTCAGTGAAGCTACTCTGTATGATATTATAATGGTGTATGCATTATAATGGTATAACACATACCATGACTCATTTGTCCAATTCCACAGAGTCCATAGCACCAAGAGTGAACACTAACATATACTATGGACTCTGGATGACAATGATGTGTCAATGTAGATTCATTAATTGGAACAAACGTCCCACTCCGGTGGGGGATGTTGATAATGGGTGAGGCTGTACATGTGTGGGGATTGGGAGTACATGGGACATCTCTATACTGTCCACTCCATTTTTCTGTGAATCTAAAACTGCTCTGAAAAATAAATCTACTCAACAACAATAAATGCAGTACTCAACTACAATAAATCAAAACAAAAAAAAATTAGGACATTATGACAACACAGAAGGAAACGTAGTCCTAGCATTCTAATTGGCTATGTGATGTTATTCTTTTCCTAAACATGGTGATATGAGCAGTTTTAATGGCTTTCATCTTCTGGAATAATCAAAAATTGTGGACAAATACAGGACACATAACTGTATGTACAGAAATGAATATGAAATTTAAATTCAGACAATATAAAGCAAAGGATACAGATGACAGCTAGGAGATGAATGGTGAGGAGCTAGGGAGGGGTGCTTACATTCTCATGTAAGGATATACTGTCTAGGTTGATGGTATCAAAAACTGAGTCTAAGTATATTGTTTAAAGTTCCAGGCAGGAACTAAAAAGTGATGTGTAAATATATAGAGAAGGAAGGTGGAGATGGTGTTGAAATATGTGAGCTATCCCTTCAACTACCATAGCAGAAAGAGTTTAAATGATACCTTGTGTGTGTATGTAGGCATAACCTTATAAACATACAATTTAGACTTTTCCAGGCAGCCGCAGGAAGAATCTAAAACTAAATTGAATCAACATGTTTGTATTTGATTCTAAAAGAGACGGTTGTAGGTGGGGAGAACTATGACAAGAAACTATTTGTTTTCATTATAAGCCCTTCTGCAGTGCTGGGAATTTTTAACCATATGCATTTACAACTTTGTTAGAAATAACAACAAAAAATAATACTAGCAGCTCAAAAACAAAGGTAGTCTCTTTTTCATATATGTTTCAAAACCAGGAAATTTAAATTGTGAATGAATTTATCTGAAAGATGATTCACAGCAAACTAATTTTAGTAAGTGATATTTTATGAAGTTTTCCATTATTTGCAGGTAAATATAGTCATATTCCTACATAGTCATATTCCTATATTTTTGGCCATCCAAAAATTTTCATTTGTGACTAAGCTTGGTATGTTTTAAGACGTTTACAATATTTTTATCTTGCCTTTGTCTCAGAATTTGCTTTAAGGTGTGTGAGTTCCTTTAACATGCACATGTTGCAGATGCCATGTACAATGATGGAAATCAGGCCATTGCTGTTCTGTAGGATGTACAGGCATTACATTGTGATGTTGATATGGCAATAACAAGAGTTAAAATTATTCAAAGTACTGTGTTCTCAGATATATCTGGATATTGCATTAAGGCACAAAAAAGAATGAAGGAGTAAGAAAAAGAAATGGAAGAAGGATATCCCTATTGAATTACGAAGGGATACTTGTAATTATGAATGGGAATTATCTCAGTTCTTCCAAGAAGACAGGGCTGACTTAAGGGTAAAAGGAAAATAAAGTGAAATGGGCAGGGTAGGCATAACTTGACGTCAGCTTCTCCTCCTTCCTCTGATTGAATACTCTAAAGAAAAAACAAATTATTAAATTTTCTTTTTTTTATAGTAATCTAATACTTTTTTAAAATTTATTTTTTATTTTTTTTATTTCAGCTTATTATGGGGGTACAAAAGTTCAGGTTATATATATTGCCCATGCCCCCCCATCCCCCTGAGACTGAGCTTCAAGCGTGTCCATTCCCCATAGTACCAGTGATTGACAATAAGCACCTCGAGAAAAGATGTAGCAGAAAATACACTTTCTCACAGTAATGATTAGGTGGCAGCAAAGTATCTTTGTAATGAACAGTGAATTTAATGTGTAGAATTATCTTCTGAATGTCTCCATATCACTGACCATGATATTAAAACATATGTATGTGTTTGCAGTACCAAACTATGGTTTCAACTATTTATGTCTCATATTTGGTGGCATTTTGCAAATTGAAATTTTTTGCATTTGCAAAAATCATGTTTTTAATCTTTGTGGAGTGATTTATTTTGTACTCCTTATTTTCATTGTATTTCTTTGATAATTATATTCAGCACAATTTTCAAAAGATTGAAAAAATGTATTCATACTTAGATTTGGTAAAAAGCTGTCTAGTTTTAAGGTTGTAATTTAATAGAATTTATAATTTAGCAGAAAACTGGTTTTTTAAAGGGTTCCTATTTGAAAATAGAAAATGCATAGACTCTTGGGCTAAAAATAAATTGCATGAAACCTGTGTTAATCTAATATTTGAAGCATAAAGATCTTCCAGAGGAAAAATTCAATAGAATGTGAAAGTTAGCAGGAGAAACATAATTACACAGGATGTTGGCTATCATTGCTTTCATTTTTTAAAATTCATCTACTTATTTTATATTATATTTATGTAGACTAAATATTTTCTGACAAGTACCATTACCATTATGCTACTAATGATGCTAGTTTAAAAATCAAACTCTGTGCATCTGGAGTAACCCAAAGGGTTTGTCTGATATTAATTGTGGAAACTTCCTCTAAAACGTAGTTACTCTCAAACAAGCAGGCCATATTATAGTGGCATGTATATATATTATTATAACACATATAATATCATATTTTATATATACATATATAGTGTGTGTAGTGAATATCTGCCCAGAGTCCATTACTTCTTCTCTATTTATTTTTGAGGAAATATTCTTTTGCCACACTTAGTCTAAGTTGTTCTGACTAGCTTAAATGGGGCTAAATCTACCCTGCCCTGACCCTTAGTCCCTAGGGGTGAGCAAATAAACTATGTCTGACCAATTAGCATATTTAATTTCATGGGGCAGGGATTGGTTAAGGCATGTGCATGTGACCCAAACCAAGTTAATGAGATTCATTCCAGGAGTTGTAGTGGTATTTAACAGTTAAAGAGAAGTGATCTGTCCAGTAGAATTGCTGGCTGAAAAGATAAGACAAGCCTAAAGCTATTAAGGGTTCACTCTAAAAATAGAGTCAAAAACTGAGGCAAGAGGAAGAGACGTTCTTAGGAACATTGTTTGAGCTCCTGGATACAGCTTTACCTGAAGCTAGTACTTCTTTAGACTTTTCATTCTATACTAATAAATTCCCTTTTTTTTCAATACAAATATGAATAGATGAATAAGACATGACTCTGTCTGAAGCTCAGAGTTTGGTAAAGGAAATATATAATACAAATAAAGGACAATAATATAAAGGCATATAAAGAACTTGGGGATAATAATCATCCTATTTTATACTTAAAAATGCTGACACTCAGGGAGTTTAAAGTGCCATGGCTAGTGTTAGCACTTTCACATGCTTTCATGGGATCCAGCCTATTTCCCCAATAAAAATGCATGTATTTTTTGGAGAAAACTCATCATTTTTTTTCCTAAAAATATTTAGTCCAATCCAGTCTGTTCTAATTTTCTTCAGTGTCCAAACTGAATACACTAAAGGAAGGATGTTGTCCTGTCTTTGTGCTCTGAAAGTCATATGGAAAAATAAACAAGGTGAAGAGATAAGTAGAAAATAAAAACTTTGTTATCATAAGATGAATTAAGAGTTTGTGAACCAAGGAGAATTGAATGGCCCACTGATTTTGTGAAAGTGATGTACACAATTACCAAAATTTAGTTAATGTGGATGCTAATTCTTTATCTTTTTTCCCTAAAGGTCATATCATTTATATAACCAGCATTCATTCATTTATCAAAAAGCATATTGAGTATTATCTTCTTGGGAACAGGGAAAGCCATTTAGTGTGTTGATGTGAAAATATTTACTGCAATGAGTTAGCCATAGCAAGAGGGAAAATCATACTTTTATAGAGAATCATAAGATCTTAGATGTGGAGGAAGTCCTGCCCGATGGAAGAACCACTGAACTGTCTGCTGAGAGAGTCCTCCATGATTTCTGTTTGAGTGAGCCTAGAATAGAAAACACATGGCCTTTCAAGTAGTATATGTACCACATGTATATGTTGAATAAATGATGGAAATTCACCACTTCACAAGTTGGATGTATCCTTTGTTGACCCACAAAAGGGGGTCTGTTATGGATTGAATGGTTGTGTCCTCCTAAATTCATATGTTGAAGCCCTAAGCCTCATTATGATGGTATTTGGAGGTGGGATCTTTGGAAAATAATCAGGCTCAGATGCAATCCTTAGAGTGGGGGCCCCTGTGATGGGATTAGTGTTTTTATAAGAAGAGAAAGAGAGACCAGAGTTGGTACTCTCTCTCTACTGTTTGAGGACACAGGGAAGCCAGCTGTAAGCCGGGACAAGGGCCCTCACCAGGAATTGAATCTGCCGGCACCTTGATTTCAAACTTCCAAAGCAACCCAGGCTACGGTATTTCATTATAGCAGCCCAAGCTTAGACAAAATCTCATTTCAAAAACACAGATTTTACATCCCAATGACAAAACAGGATTACTAATAGATTAGTTTTTTATATTGGACTCATTCTCTCCTTTCCAGATCTTGTGATTATCTCTCCCTCTTTGGGTTTTCCAAAAGCAGTGGTAACAATCCCAATCACTGGCCACTTAAACAAAAAAATATCTTTAGTACATATTTAGTTAAACCTGATATCTTTAGATCAACATACTGATCCTGTCATGGAAAGACAAGGTTCTAGTTACAGAAAGCTGATATATTACCAAGGTCTCAAGAGAAATCCACTTTAGTCATGTCATATTCTATGTTGGCATCCAGACCAAAAAAAAAAAAAAGAACTTTATGAGAAAAAGCTTGAAATACTCTTGTCAGTAAGATGATATTTCAACCAGATTTTTGGTGTGGTAGGTTTTGTAGATTCTATAGAACCAGAAAATCTCTATTTTAAGAACTCCAGTTGGTTTTCATTATTCAGCCTAAGCATATAAATAATCCTACTCTGAGTAAGCAGAGAGAAGATGGAGAAATCGCTTACTGATTGGTGCAAGCAGCAGGGTGTTCTGGGACTGGCTATGCTCCCAGAGAGCAGCATCGTTTGACATTAGAAACAGAAAAATAGATGATAACAGGGAATTGAGATTAAAATAAACAGCTCACAGAGATCAGGAAATGTAAGGGGAAAATGTGTGTCCATTCTATCTTTATTGCTAAACGGTCCCCTCAATATCTATTTTGCCTGAGAACCAAGGTCAGTTAAAAAATGCCAACTCTTCCACATGAAGGGGCCAGAATGATGTTGCATTTAAAGCACATTAAATAATAACATGAACTTTTTTGGGTGTGGATATAGCATGTGCTTTCTTTCAAATCTGTCTTGGGGACTGCGGCATTAGTCTGTTTTCTGAACGCACTATTTTTAAAAAAAAAAAAAATCCTTATATTGAGCTGTCATCTAACCTGTCATATCTTCCACCTATAGGTCTCGCTCAGTTCAGCCTTCTGGAACCACTCAAAATGCATCTAACACTTGCACATGGCTGCATTTGTGCATTTGAAGACAGTTATCATTCTTGAAAATATCTCAAATGTCTCCTTGGGTCATCTGTAGCAAATAATTTTCAAAATGTTTGAAAATTTTGCAGAGTATTTTTTCTGTATTATATTTTATTCATATCAACAAAGCAATTATTATTTTATACACATGTGCATGCACATGTACACATACACCTGCCAAGCACACTTAAATAAAAAGTGCTCCCTTTCATTCAAGACTATGATAATAATAATGTTAACATTAGTAGTAGGATGACCAACTGTCCCAGTTTGCCTAGAACTGAGGGTGTGGCCAGGATAAGGGAGTTTCTGTTTTAAACCAGGACAGTCCTTAGACAAATCATCCGGTTTGCCTTGAACTCCGGGGATTCCTGGAGCACAGGATCTTCAGTGCTAAAACCACAGAAAATTCCAAGCAAACATGGAGGATTCAGTCTCCCTAATTATTAGCTATCATTTATTGGTTGCTCACAGTGTAGCAAACGTTGGGCTAGGTGCCTTACACGTGTGGCCCCTGACTCTCTCATCAGCCAGAAATTCAGGGATTGAAAGATGGCTGACTGCCTGCCACTATTCCTGTGCCTGAGCCTGTAGTAGAGAATTGTGGCTGGGAAGCGAACGTGCAGGCGAGGGCTACCTTTTCCTGGTTTCCTTGCTTCTGGGTGTGACCATGCGACAATGTGCCACTAACAAAATGAGAGTAGAAATAGCATGTGACACTTCTGGGCCAAAGCTCTTAAGAATTGAGCATGTTTTTGTCATGCTTTCTTTCTTCTCCCACAAATTGGGTACAGAGACCCTGGGTGTTAGTGGACCCATGAGATCAAATGAGCCTGGATGCATGAAGTGCCATGTGTAGGAAAGCTGCCTGTGCCCCAGTATCACCTGCTGGATTGATGAATGAAAAAGAAATAAACTTCTACTGCATTAAGATATTGAAATGTTGAGATCAATTTTTTTTTTTTAGGTCTCATATATGAGTGTGAAAATGAAATATTTCAAGGAAGTAGTGAATAGAATGGTGGCTACTAGAGATTGGTAAGGATGGTGGGAAAGGGTAATGAAGAGATGTTGGTGAAGGAGTAATTCTGTTAAATAGAAGGAAGAAGTTCTGATGTTCACTAGTAAAATGGGGCAAATATAGTTGACAATAGTTTATTGTATTTCAGAATAGCTAGAAGTTTTCAAATGCTGTCAACATAAAGCAATGATGAATGTTTTAGGTGAATCTTGTCCCGTTACCCTGATTTGATCATTGTATGTTGTGTGCTTGTATCAAGATGTAACATGTAATCCATGAATATGTACAATTATTATGTATCAATAAAAAAAATTTTTAAAAAGATATTGAAATGTTGAGGTTTAGTTTTTACAGCTGCTGGCATCATATTGACTAACGTAGTAGTTATTCACATTGTATTAGGAAACTGTTACTCAAAAAAGACTACATTATGTGTCCAAGGCCACTCGCTTAAAAAGTAGTAGAGCCTGGAACCCACTATCTTGCCGCTCATAGACTGAAAGTGATGAAGTAAGTTGTCCACAGTGATTCAGGCCAGCTGTAATTTGAATCCCATTTTCCTTTGACTCTAGATTCTACACATTTTCCATTTCAAAGAGAAACCACCTAGATCAAATGTCTTCCCTGGTTTTGGATTTTCCACTTTTAAACAACAGCTCAAGAAAATTATATAATAAATTTTAAGGATGTATTTTCACTGATGCTCATAGATCATAACATACAGCTTTAATTGAAGGCATTACAGTAGGAGACCCATGCTGGTTGCCTTCTAAGATCTCATCCCAGATGATTTCTCTACCCTCCTTACATTCTTGTTTTTATATTATTTTATAGTTCTTTCATATGTAATATGAGGAGCCTAGAAAAATAAATACTATTATTGCTACCCAGAAAGTAAAAGAAGTAATTGTACATTTCATTTCCATCACATACAAGAACACTAGCAAAAGGCTTACAATAGTTTTTCATTTGAAGAGTCTCAAATTTTTCTAAATTAACATTAAAATATATTATAATTGTTCAGAGTAAATTAATATGTGTGTGTGGCACAGCACAAGTGAATATCTGTGTTTGCAGATATATCCTACTTCTGTGGCCCTCTATGTGACTGCTTCCAGGTTTGGTGGCAGCAAATAAAAGGAAGAACTCAACCTAGTCATACCTTTTCACAGATTCAGATTTTTGAAGAACCAGTGGAACAGAAATATTCATCTTTCTCAATTATTTCCTAGCATTTGACACAGTCTTTAAGAAAAATTAAACCTTTTCTTGCTTTCTTCTTATGTCACTGCACTCTGCTGATGTTCCTGAATACTTCTTGCTTTCCATAATATTTGATAATTTTCTTAGTACTTTATCCTTTATCGCATCTGCTGAATAATGCCAATAGTTACCACTTCTGAGGGCAACAAACAGGCTGTGTGATAATCTCAAGTAAGCATTCCACTCTCAAATGTAGATTTTGTAACCACCATTGTACAACTAAGTAATTTAGGCAAGGGGAGGTTGAGCAAAGTGCAAATAACCCATAGTTCGTAGGTCACAGAGATGGGATTTGAATTTAGATCTTTGGGACTCAAAGTCTATACTCTTAAGCAGTATTAAACTTGATTGTAAAGCTGTCAATTCTGCTGTAGTCATCTTTGAATCTCTCTGCGCACTAGTACAGGGACTGTGCAAAGCTGATCATCAGTAAAGGTGAATGGATAGATTGATGAGTGGGAGGAAGGACAGATGAATAGATTGTCAGTTGTCTAGATGAAATGCTCAATGATTGTGCTCAGCTGGTTAGAAAATGACAGACAGACACCTTAAACTATGAAAATAACTAATGAAGGAAAATTTTTTTGAGAAGATAATATATATCATTCCAAGTTTCACCTAACCCTTTATTCTTTCTTCTTTGTGATGTTTTTCTTGATTTTCTGTGTATAATTCAGACAAGTGTAAGAAGATATCTTTTTTGACTTAAAGATTTAAGTAAATATCCATGGCATTAATTTTCACATATCTTGACCAAAACATGTTGACTTGAACAGCATCTAACTTTGCCATTGCTCTGATAGTTATTAAACAAATAACAATGGAAAGGAAGCTTCCGACCAAGCTCCTGTATTGCAATATGTAAATTATGTAAATGAGTCATTTCTCGGCTGAAGTGAAGATAATTAGAACTGGAATCAGAACTGTTGGTTTGGCTTAAATTAGTAAGAATATATTTTTTCTTAAACTATCATCTCTCATGGTTATGTTACAGTATTTCTGAGGGAAATTAGGAAACAAACGTGAGATGCTCCATGTATCCTAAAATTAGAATGACAATATGGAAAATGTTTGTATGGAAAAAAGTGCCATCAAACATAGAAAAGATGAAGCAAGTATGGAAAACTCTGGAAAGTGAGACATTTTATGAAAGCTAGAGACCAAAATTCTCATGTCATTCAGGAACAGTTTTCTCCAACACTTATTCTTTGACATTTAAACTGTAGGCTACACAGAAAGTCTGCCTGCAGGAACCAAAAAGCCTGGAAAAGGAACCCATCCAGTGGCTAGTGGTGAATAAAGTTAGAACTGTAGATATTTTGTGAATATTACAAAACAGAATGGGAATTATAAAATTGGATTGGTCAAGCCTCTCCTGAGAACCAAGGGCAAGGAAATATCTATCTACTGAGGATATTTGCCGGCAACTTACTTTGTTTATATGTGAACTATTATAGGTCTTGGGTGTTTTTTTTTTTTTAAAGATTACTGTAATTGCAATTAAATCAATATCTGGTGTTTTATAATTTTTTGCCATATGATAACAAAGAATTTGAAAAAAACATTCATTTAAAGGTTTTTTATTCCTTGTCATAAAGTTTTTTTTCTTTTAATCTTAACAGTTGGCTTTATATTAGAAAGCATCATGGCAGAAAGTACCTCGCCAATTCAAGTAAAATGTCTTGTGAATAAACATTCCTTACCTTCATTGTGTTGTTTCTGAAAGTCAGGGTAGTTGGTTTATATGGTAGTCACTTTTAAACTTAGAGCAAACTTACACCTGGGTGAACTGTTTTCTAGTTTTCATTATAGAAATGCACTATTTAGTTTTTAAAAGAAAGCCCTAAGCTTTTCATGGGGACACTATAAAAGCAAACCAGGAAGAGAGCAGTAGATGATCATCAAAATTATCAAATGTTTCAAATATTATAGAGAACTAAGAATATCTAAATAATGTGGAATATCATATAAGATTCAGTCTGCTATGTAATTGTTTAATTTAATATTTGATAATAGCAACATCCATGTACCTGAAATTAAATATATTACTGTTTACTTCATTATTTTGGAAAACTGAAATTGGTAATAAAATTGAGTTTAAAAGTCACTTTACAAAAACCTCAGGGCACTATAGTGTTATTACAATTGTAAATTTTTTATCTTGAGCAGTCTTACTGTTAATTGTGAGGTTTAAATATGGAAATCTGTATGGAATACTAATATTTCTTATCTTGGTACGGACAAAGATTTGTAACTAGATTTTGTATTGAATCTTGAATCTCATCTTCCCAAGCTCTATGATATTAAAAGTGAAGACGATCATGATGAAGACAGAAATAATTGAAATTTAGGCATTTTATGTGCATTATTTACAATAGTCCTGAGAGTTAGATATTTTGAATTCTCATATTGTAGGTGCAGAAACTCTAGGTCATATTACTTCCATGACTTATAAAAGTTTGCTCTTCCTATAAGTGCATGGCTGGGATTAGAACCCAATTGTGTCTGGCTCACAAAGTCAATGCTTTTTTTGTTTTTTTTTCTCACTAAGTAAGGATATCATGCCAAAGAAAGATGTTAGACTTCCAAATTTAACCAAAATTAATTGCAAGCACATGATCAGAGTGGATGTTTCTTTACTCTGGGTATACATTAGCAGTTTGAGCTAATTAGGCTGTTAATTTCCATGCTAACTAGAAAGAATCATGAAACATTTTAATATAAGTCAATTTTCTTACAAAGTCTAACTCTCAATATCCTTGAAGTCACCTTTGGCGAAGTGATGGAGTCGAAAGTAGTAATTGGAGCTCAATCTGTCTGATTCCAAAAATCTGTTCTCTTGTAATGTCCATGTTAAAGTGCCTTACAGTTAAATATCTGAAATCTGAAGCCAAATTTTGTGGGTCACTGTTGTCAAACTGTGACATGAGCTTCGCCATGAGGCTTGCTGCTCCCAGATGTCCTATGGTAGCTGAAAGCAGGCAATTCTTCTTTCTGTTTTCTATATAGGTTCAGCTTCCATAGCTTTATTTCTTTATGATTCAGCAACTACATTTTACTACAAGCTGCAATCATTTATTTGATTGTTTCTTTCATCCATTTAATGAAATGTTGGTTATGCAATTAAATAAAAACATAACAAATTCTAGATTAGTTTTAATTATTAATGAGGTACATAATTTCTGCATCTTATTCTTTTTGTATC